>JAYESA010000020.1:31623485-31688966 GCA_036927795.1 Iris macrosiphon | reverse complement strand
AACACGAGCAGTAGGTGTACACGAATAAGCACACTGAACACGAGCAGTATGTGAACACAAAATATAAATCAATATCCAATATACACGATAAAATATATGTACACGAGTCCCCACTGAACACGGTAGGGGATAACATCTCCTGACTGGATCCATATAGTACAAGTCCGTGAAATCACTGTGTCGGAATCAAGTATACAATTCTAGAACATGCATATATACACTATAATGAATTAAAAACTATCAGAGAAATGTACTCGCTTGAAGTCCTGAGCAAGGTGTGTCTCTCGATGCCCAAGCTGGTGTCACACAGATCTATATATGGTATGTTGCATTAATACAAGGTTTAAGAATAGAAATAAGTTAAAATGATGCAATTCTAAGTCAATAAGTCATTTCTAGGTTAAACTGATTAAATCTAGGTTGCAAGAATTTAACACTAGATCACTAAGTCGATACACTATGAAATTAACTATAGTAACTAAACTAGGATACTACAAGACACTCAAAAAATCGTATCCTAAGATACGCTAGTTTTTATATATGAAAATAGTATTTTAGATATATATATAAGTCAATAATTATAATACTATAACAAATCAATAAAAATATGATACTTTGGCCTTGTACCAATACGTATCACACCTATCTCGATACCCAAACCCAATACCTTGGGTATCGACCCAATACCTTGACTTTATCTTGGTATCCCAAGTTAATTCACAATAATATTGATATAGCTAATACATATATATAAACCCCAAACTAATATACTAATATATGCTAACACTATAATATATCTCAATACTATTATAGAACTAACTATAATACCAAACATACCTATCTACAAGATACATATATACATATATCTATAGTTAACTATATATTAGTAAAGTATATCACTACTACCGATTTAAACTTACCAATACCTCAAGTAACTGACTATAAATATATAATATGCTAATATCAAACATAAATACTATAGTCTAAGAGTCTCACTATCAATACACTACTAACCAAGCTAACTAACTAAACCAATACCTTGATCACTAACTAACCCAAAACCTCAAAACCTTGAACTGACTGAAAACATAGATACACTGATATACATATCTATCTACTAACATAAACAACTAATTCATCTAATACTCACTAACCACTATTACAACTAGTATACATAGCTATATATATACTAATTACACCATATAAACTACTAACCAAAACCTTCAACTAACTGTACTGAAAGGATACTGAAATACTGATACTTAGCTGATACCTCCTGATACTCTCACTGAGAAGTGGGTGTATCTGAATTGATACTATGCATTTGACTGCTATTGCAGTGTCCTGAACTGTTGTTGTTGTTGTTGATAGTTTCTTGCTCCCTGTTGATTTATGCACCGTGTACTGCACATGGCTGCTCTCCCCAAGTCCCCCTTCAGTTAAACACAACCACTTGCTGTGGCCTGCCCCCTTCTTGCTGTGCTGCAACTATTGGGCTGCTGCAGCTCCTGATACTTCTTTGCAGTGAACCACCTTGATGCATGCCCGAGCCCAGCACAATGGTTGAATGTAGTTGCTGTGCACTAGCACCACTGTGCTATGTACTAGCTACAGCTGTTCCCTGCCTCAGGGTACTGCACAGTTGAGCCTCCTCTTCTTGCTGACTGACTGAACTCTTATCCTCACACACATACACACAAACAACACAACCACTCACACAAACACATATACATCCTCTATGTATATACTCATCTCTCTATATATATATACATATCTACATAAACATATATATATACACACTCTTACACATAATCACAGACACACACATACATATATACATGTAAACACTAATACACACACACACACACACACACACACACACACACATATATATATATATATATATATATATATATATATATATACAAACATATAGACACACACAAATGCACTTAATCATATACACACTCATATACATATATATTATAAAATATCATATATATATATATATATATATATATATATATATATATATATATACACACACACACACACACACACACACACACACATGTACATATAGAATTAAGGGCAAAACACCAAACACGTGGAGTACACCGCACCCGTATCACACTAATTCTATGATACGCTTGCGATACGGCTCCAACACATAACCAAATGCATCTCGGAGGACACGAGCAAGGCTAATACACTAAATATGAGCAATACGTATAGTAATTAGATTATCTACGTGTCTGTGTCATGATGTGATATGCACGAGTTCCCGTGTCAGAGAAAAACCTCCAAATCAACCTATTTCGTCAAATTAACGAGATACGGCCTACACGTACCCAATTGTGGACACGACACTAGTAACAAACAAGAATCATATGTCAATTTAATCTATTTGACCAAATGACAAATATCACATGTGCCAATCTCGGAATTTCCTCAAAATTGACACCAAAATGCACATAACTTCCACCGTAGGTCTCCTATGAACCTAAAACTAATTCCTATGGTTAGCCTATGCATGTGGGTTGGTTTCTTATGGTTAAATCTAAGATTTAGAGTCTACTAGAAGGGAGAAAACTGAAATATACTTATTGGGAGATGGATTCCCAATAAAAAGTCCCCAAATGGAATGTAGCTCCTCTCCTTGTAGATCTTAGCCTCTTTCTTGTTGCTCCTTGCTTCCTTTTTGTAGATCCTTGATGTAGAAGCCTCCAATGAAGAATAGGAAAAGAATTTGTGAAGAAACTGGTGAAGGAATGGTGAGGGAATGAAGAAAATTGAAAGAGGGAAAAACTAGATCTAAATGGAATAGGAAATAAAATAAGAGGGGCACTCTCTCTCCTCCCTCTATGGCCGGCCCTAGCCCTCTCCCCAAGCTAGTATGAAATGTCATAATTACCCCTTGGGGCCTCTCATGAAGAAATTAATTAGGGAGGAAGGTTCTAGTCTAATGGTTTCACTAATTAATACAACCTCCTAATGCATGGGCCTAATTTATGGCTCAATCTAAACTTATCTAAAATGTTGGTTCATGCATCTAATTAAATAGGTTAGGTCCAGTACACAAGTCTAAAATAAATTTACAACTAACAATTTACAACTAACAATAAATAATTAATCATGCATGCACAATATTTAAATACAATAAACTATAAGTTTAAAATACCCGTGTCAATTACCAAACTGCCCTCAAATAAAAATATAAGGGTGACAATAATGTATCATGCTAACAATATTTTAAATACTACAATAAATAATATATAACATGCACCATAATAATAATAATGGAATATCATTTAATATAATAAAATTTTAAAAATACCAATATTATAATATTACCAATAATAGGAAAAGACAAAAGTACTCCTCTCCGAAAAAGAGGTAGTGACACTCCGGTACCTTCGGCGTCGCCAGAACCAATTGTCGTCCGCCTTCGCAGGTCGAATCGACCACCAAAGGGATATTTTGCCCTATCAGCGCCTTTCGAACCTATGGTTGTTTGCCATCACAGGCCGAGTTGACCACCAAAGGAAGACCCGACCGCGGCTGCAACTTCCAGACCTTTGGTGGTAAAATTACGCAAAAAACCACCAAAGCCTTCTCCTGCGCTGGGGGTAGCCAAGGAGAAGGATAAGCCGGAGGAATATATATCCACCAATGTCAACATTTCTTCCCCTGACGATATAATCCCGCCGGAAGAGATACCTTATTTCCTCAATAAAGGACTATCTTTGAACTACTCGGAGCGTATTCATATAAGTACATTCTGCTCCCTGGAGCACGATCTGGCCTTCATCTGCACACACAAGTAACCACTACCTGCACTGTGCACCGGCTTCGCTCTAGTCATGATTCTTATTCTTAGTCCCAACCAGGAAGAAGGGAGATAAGATCATCATCTTCGCAGAGCGGAATACCCCGGGTCCTTCATCCCAAAGAAAGTAGAACCAGAATCCGAGGTAGGCAAAATGCCACTCTACCGGTATATCTCGCAAGCTCTACATCTTATCCAAAAGATGGGATACAAACTGGAGGTCACTGAAGGATTAAACTACTGCAAAGGCCGAAGGTTGCCTTTACTACTTTTCTCCCTCGCGGACAAGCCGAGGATTACTATCATAAGACTAAGCATGGCTTGGGATATGTAAAGCCTCATACAACCCCCGAGGGCTCAAATAAAGAAGACGAAGATCGTTCACACTATTCAGAATCGTCATCCTGTGACTCCGACGCCAGCATCGGGAATATGCTCAGAAAAATACTGTCCTCCAACATGGTGTCTGTCGACCTTGAGGAAGACAACAAGGATCCACCCAAGCTCTTTGAGATGGAACCTTAGGCCCAACACCTGGGTTCACAATGAGAGATACAATTTGAGCAACAAGAACCTCCTACCGAGGACAAAGTTTTTCAAGTCGATCTAGGTGACGAGAACTCCCCAAAGCCTATCTCCGTCAGCAAAAGTCTGCCCGACGAAGACTGGGAATCCCTATTACAACTGGTCAGGGAATACATCGATGTCTTTGCCTGGAGTTACGAAGACATGCCAGAACTGGACCCCCAAATTACGGTCCACAAATTCAACATTCGGCCAGACGCAAAACCAGTCAAGCAACAACAACGACGGTTCCGGCCAGACGTTATGGATTCCATCGAAGCTGAAGGCTACAAGCTGATAGCTAGTGGTTTCATCTACGAGGAACAATACCTCGACTTGGTAGCCAACATCGTGCCTGTCGTTAAGAAGAATGGGAAGATGCGAGTCTGTATCGACTTCCATGATCTAAATGCGGCATATCCCAAAGACGAATTCCCTCTTCCAATCACCAACATAATAATCAACAACACTTGTGGCTTTGAGCGCATGTCCTTCATGGATGGATTCTCAGGCTATAACCAAATCAAGATATTTTTTGATGATGAGAAACATACATCATTCCGGACCCCGATAGGCGTATATTGCTAAAGGGTCATGCCTTTCGGCCTGAAGAACGCATGCGCTACATATCAGCGAGCTATAAGTACCATTTTTTGTAAACATCGCCGTCAAGAGTTGCTCCAAGGATGATCACCTCCAAGATCTGAGGACTATGTTCGACTTAATGTGCGAACATCGCCTCAAGATGAACCCTACCAAGTCCTTACTGGGAGTCTCCAGCGACAAATTCCTGGATTTCGTCATCACTTCCAGGGGTATTCACATAGACCCCGACAAGGCCAAGGCCATCTTGGAGATGCACCCACCAAGGAACCTCCGAGAACTCCGCGGCCTCCAAGGGAGGTTGGCATACATTAGGAGGTTCATATCAAACCTCTCTGGACTTTGCTAGCCGTTCACACATCTCATGAAGAAATGTGTCTTCTTTGTTTGGAATAAAGAGCGCCAATGAGCGTTCAACAATATAAAAGAATACCTATCAAACCCTCCTATGCTGGTGGCCCCGGTCATGGGAAAGTCATTCATGCTCTATGTACGCACAATGGATCACTCTCTAGGGGCCATGTTAGCCCAGAATAGTGATTCAGGCCACGAGCAGTACATATACTACCTCAGCCGGATGATGGTTGTCCCATAGCATAGGTATACCGCCGTCGAGAAGGAGTGCCTTGCGCTGGTATTCACCATCCAAAAAACTCGACATTACGTGACTGGACAGTCCATTCATGTAATCTCGTGAGTTAACCCCCTCAGGGTCCTCATGACCAAACCTGGGGTATTCAGTTCCCGCTTGGCTACCTGGACAATATTATTATCTCCATATGACATGGTATTCGTCCCACAGAAGACCGTCAAGGGTCAGGCATTGGCCGACTTTCTGGCAGCCCACCCGGGGCCAGAAACCTCAAAGCTCTATGAAGAGATTTCAGACGAAGTGGCAAATACCAACGTTACTTTATACAAAATAATTTGGCGAATGTTCTTTGATGGTGGTTCAAGAACAAGGCCCAAAGGCAACATCGCCGCTGGGGTCGGGATAGTATTGATCTCCCCATACGGCCTTGTCATCAATCGCGCATACTCTCTTACGGAGCCATGCTCCAATAATGTGGCAAAGTACAACACTCTAATCATCGGACTCTAGCTCGCCAAGCATGTCGGAGTAGAGTACTTGGAAGCCTACGGCGATTCTCAACTAATCGTCAATCAAGTCCGGGGAGCATATGAAGTCCGAAACGAAGACTTGATCCCCTACCACCAAGTTACACTTAGCATTATCATGACCTTCGAGATGTTCTTTATTGAGCATGTCCCTCGGTTATAAAATATTGAGGCGGACACTTTAGCCGGCCTTGCTTCTTCCTTGGCAGTCCCAGACAACACCCATCAGTTAATCATGGTGATCGGTCAAGAGCTGGTCTGCCCAAAAAAATAACCTATTCTTATACCTCAGCTATGCAGCGGAGGTCGACACCGATGCTCAAGATTGGAGACTTTCATTCATCGACTACATAGTCTATAGAATCCTCCCTGAAAATTAAAGAAAGTTACCTCAATCAGAAGACGCTCCCTCTATTTCTATTACGACACGGAGACCAAAATATTGTACCGTCGATCCTACGACGGCCTTCTACTCCGATAATTGTCGAACGTAGAAAAAAAATAAGCCCTCCGCGAAGCTCACAATGGCGTTTGCGGGGTGCATCAACCCGGCCCAAAGCTACATGACCATCTTCAGATAATGGGCTACTATTGGCCGATGATGGTAGCAGACGCTGTTGATTACGAAAGAAAGTGCCAAGCATGCCAAATCCACGCGGACTTCATCCACCTGCCATCTGAGTTCCTACACCCAACAGTAGCATCTTGTCCGTTTGAGGCGTGGGGAATGGGCATCATCGGGCCAATCAGTCCGCCTTCATCAAAGGACATCGGTTCATCCTGGTGAACACTGATTACTTCTCCAAATGGGCAAAAGCTATCCCGCTCGCTGAAGTCAAAACATCAAACATGATTAACTTTATCATGTATCATGTCATATATCGCTTCGGCTTGCCGCATAAGATCGTCCATGACAATGGTCCACAGTTTGCAAGTCACGCCTTCTATCGGTTTTGTGACAAGAATTGAATCCAAAATATAGCCTCCATAGCGTATAACCCTGCAGCAAATGGTCTAGTCGAAGTATTCAACAAAACCATCATCAAGCTCCTCAAGAAATTCGTGTCTTCCAACAAACGTGACTGGAACAAGAAACTGGGTGAATGTCTCTGGGCCTACCGTACAACAGTCTAGACAGCTACTAGGAACACACCTTTCTCTTTGGTATACGGAAGTGAGACGGTACTCCCGCTTGAGATCCAAATTCCTTTACTACGAGTACCTCTCCCTAACCAACTAACCACGGATGACAACTATCGCCGACGGTTACAGGAGTTGGAAGCACTCGACGAGAAACGACTCTTAGCTCAACAACGCATAGAGTTGTATCAAGCGCGTCTCTCTGGAGCCTTCAACAAACGGATAAAACAGAGAATATTTCAAGTTAGTGACCTCATCTTAACATTAAGAAGACCGATGGTTATGACTCACAAGACGGCCAACAAATTCTAACCTAAATGTGAGGGCCCGTTCGTTGTGGAAACGATATTTTCCAATGGCGCATACCGGCTAGCAAAACCTAACGACAACTTGCTCATGATGCCTATCAATGGCAAGTTCCTCAAAAAGTACTATGTCTAAGTTAGACTGGTACTCTTTTATTACCAAACTATATCGTATCTTTCTGGGTACTGGTTCATGTCCACATTACCTCTGGACTGTCGCTCTAATACACTACTCCGACGGAGTCTGCCATATCCATATTACCTCTGAGCAAACTTCTCGGCCTTGACCATCGATCATCACGTCCATATTACCTCTGATATCGATTGTCTTCCAACTTATCACCCATACCCAATCTCAAGTATGCCCGCGGTGTTAAGTCCATAAAAACTACCACGTCCATATTACCTCTGACAGGACTTGTCTCAAACATATTACTTGCACTAACGTGCGCAAAAAGTAATGAGTCTACAAAATCTATCACGTCTATATTACCTATGATAGAGTTTGTTTTGAATCTATTACTCGCACCCCAAAGTTCGCAAAAGGGTAATAGGTCCACCAAAATCCCCCAGCGAGATGTCCTTGAAATCTATAAAACCTATCATGTCCATATTACCTTTGATAGGGTTTGCTTCGAATCTATTACTCGCATCCCAAAGTACCCAAAAGGGTAATAGGTCCACCAAAATTCCCCAGTGGGATGTCCTTAAAATCCATAAAATCTATTACGTCCATATTACCTCTGATAGGGTTTGCTTCGAATCTTTACTCGCATCCCAAAGTGTGCAAAAGGGTAATAGGTCCACCAAAATCTCCCAGTGGGATGTCCTTAAAATCCACAAAACCTATCATATCCATATTACCTGATAGGGCTTGTTTTTGAATCTATTACTCGCACCACAAGTGCGCAAAAGGGTAATAGGTCCACCAAATATCCTCTAGTGGGATATCCTTAAAAAGATACGGTATAGTGCTACATTCATATTACCTCTAGCACTAGCATTGCAAATATCATAACAACAATGAAAGTAATTTCTCCTTTCATTAAAAAAAGAGAGAAGGGAGAATACAAACATCAAACAGAAGAGGAGTCAAAGTCCTCCAAATTATTGATGTACATTGCCAAAAAATGAAAGAAATAAGTGTTTGAGGATGCAAATAATGGACAAGAAGCGTCTACAAAAGTCCGCTCCTCCGAGTTGGCAGGTGACTCAAGAAGTTCTATAAAGATATCCGTCTTCTACACTCGAGAGACAGACGTTCCTCCGGCAGGAAGTGGCTCGGGGCCGCTATAGTAGGAGTCAGAGGCCACCAGAGCCATGGAAAGAGACATGTTGATTTTCTTCGGAGCATTTCTAGAAGCCATCACGTCCAAAAACATGAATTGATTCAAGCAGCCTACAGATCGTTCGCTATTTATAGGAAAAAAATCAGCGGCTTCTCTAGTGAGTCGTAACAATCTCCTCAGTGAGACACGATGATTCATACCTACACAACCTAAACTGTGATTTTAGAGATTTGACATGATCCTCTAAGAGACCCAGACTGATACATCGGTTCAAACACGTCAGGCGCACAATATCACGTGAAGCGCAAGAAGTGGTCATTTCTCTTTTAGGGTACGAATCAAGTCAGCCAGACAATCACGACAGAAAAGAAAACTTTTATTTCACAGAACTAAAAGGAACAAGCTGCATCTTGGAGGGAACCACGTCCCGGCTACAAAAACAAACTAACTTCAAAACAAGAGTAAGAAGCAGTCTCATAACAGAAAACACAAACTACTACTATTAATCGTGGGAGCACAACTACATTATCCGTCCATAGAGACGGGCAATATGGCCACCTAGGCGCGTTGTAACCCGACGCTCGACCTCTTTCGCTAGGACCTCGGATCCTCGAAGCGGACATAGGACTCATATCGATCATCTAGCTTATACACCATAACCTCAATGTCGGAGGTATTTTTCGTAGCCTGGCTTGCCTCGGCCCGGATAGCCTCCTCTTCCTGTTGGGCCTCCCAGAGATTATTCCCCAGCATGTCAAGCTTGGCCTGGAGCTGCCTGATCTCCTCGGTTAAGTTCCCTTGACTGGTAAGGCAATCCTCCCTAAGATTGCCCAGCCGATCACGCTCATGTCGTAACTTCTGAAGGTCATTCAGCAAGCCTCCCCTAGATGAAGCTATGAGGTCCTTCTCTGCATCTAGCCCTACCAAGAATTCCTCGTATTCGTGGGCTATCAGTAACCCCCAGATCGGCTTGCTGATGTTGCCGTAGCTCTATCATACACCGCTCCACCTCCGCGAGATTTAGGTCCAGAAGGGCTGTCGTCTCTTCCAAACCGGGAATGCCCCTTAAAGAGTTGGCCTGGCCTTCGGCAGAGCATCTCGCCCAGTCGAAGGACCTATTTCGCTCCAATATGCCCTGGATGCCTTGCTTCAAAAATATATAGAAACTCTGAATGAAGATCTAGACATGTTCATTAATCTTCTTCGACGTTGCCGGAGTCCAAGGCGCACAATAGCACCCAACGGTCTTGAGGGTCAAATGGTAGCAGAGGAGCGACCAGTTATACGACTCACATTCTAGTCCTTCATAGCCTTCTCAAATTCCCGGACACCTGGCAGCTAAGCAAGCGAGAGTGGGCTGAAGGGGCGACCGAGGGCGAGAGTACCAGAGCACCCTGCTGCTGTAGCACATGCCTGCCCACCATCCCCAGGCTATGACGCACCAGCCCCAGATATCAATCTAGCCACCAATACACTGGGAACATCGAAGTGGCTTCCCCATAACCGCTTGTCAACTCACTAGCCAGAGAGGCCATAACTGCAAAATCCTAGCATCAACAGTTGGGTGAACGGTCGTCGCGCTAGAAAAACCCGCAACAATCGTAGGAGAGGGGGATCACCCGAGTGGGGTCAATAGTAGGCTCCGCAGATAGGTCTTTTCCCCCGGATGTGCTGGGAAAAAGACTAGGCATCCTCGTGACAAGCCCGCCGACTTCCCCTTTCACGTCCTCCTCTGGCCCTTACCGTGGATGGGAGACTGAACGTCAGGGTGAAAGGATGGGGCCTCGTCCTCGGCCCTAGATGATGAGGTAGGACATTTCCCCTTGGCAACGACCTTCTTGGAAGAAGACGAGACCTTAAAGGCCTTGACAGACGCTTTGAGAACACGACCAAACGCGGAGGAAGAAAATGTGAAGAAGATATGGAAGACAGGACTCATCAGAAGCAAGAAGTTCTCTCTCTTTTCCTAAAACCCTTATTTAGCCACCAACGAAAATAGACCCTTCAAATTCTACCCTTATCTACTAACAGCTACGCACGGTTGGACTCCCTCCTAAAGCCGTCATCATTAGGATCCGTGTGAAATGGTGGCTCAGAATCCAAACAAAATCCACTCAAGGATCAAGGCAAATCTGGCAATTAATGAATAAGGGACAGCCTGGCAGCGTCCGTCCATGCAGCTCATTATCCATGCGGCCCGGACGTACCCCATTCATGCTTCTTATTTAAAGTATTTCAAAACTTATCAGTTTGAAAATTTTGAAGGGGGTCTTGTAGAAGCATGGAAAAGACGCATCCATGCGACCAACGTCTATACGACCAACGTCCATGCGTCCCAGAATAAAACTTAACGGGTGTTGGACCGCATGGACACCATGTGGCCCAGAAAAGGGACATCCATGCGTTCCAAACAAGTGTCCTGACAACTGATCGCAAGTCGAACTAACGTGATATCCTGACAACAAAGATGGCGCCTGACACAGAATCCTGACAAAAAGGATTTTTTTGATCACCTAGAAAGACGAAAACACACTAAGAGGCAGAAGTCCCAAGGATGGTACAGAGCCACGTGGACAACACGATAAAAAGACCTCATGTCGCTCTAGCCCATGCATCCCAAACTCCATGGGGTCCATGCGTCTCTGGCCCATGCGTCCCAGGCCCCATGCGTCCCATGCATCCCAGACCCCATGCGTCCCATGCGTCTCTAGCCCCGTGCGTTCCAGACTTCATACGGTCTATGTGTCTCTGACCCATGCGTTCCAGACTTTGCGCATCCCATGAGTCTTGGGCCACATGTGTCCCAGATTTACGTCGACCAAGTCTAGCTGTTACAACTGAGTGGTCCTCTCCAACCAAATAGCGGCCACGTGTCCATTTGACCAAGTCGCGCCTACACAGTTGAGAACCGTCCAGATACTCAGCAAACAACAAAATCCCACCAAATGTTCACATGGTAGCGGAGTCCGTATTCCCGTGCACAGCTGTATCACCCTTTCGTTAAGAGGGGACACGTGGCAAACCCCGTCATCCATGCGGCCACAAATATGACTATAAATAGTACCAGACCCGGACAAGGGGCTGGCTATCTGCGAATCAACACTCAAGGAAGAGAGAAGAGCTTCTGCATCGGATCATCCACGGAGTAAAGAGAGTTGCTACTCTCCTAACCCTCCATCATCACCCCCCTAGAAAACAAATTTGTACTTAGATTGTCTTCTAGGACTCCTCTTTGTACTCTCTTAGTTTGTTAATCAAATCAAGTTCTCGCAGTTCTCATTTTTTATTTAAATGGCAAATAACGGCCAATGATATTTTTATACAACATTGCCACAAGTAACTTTGTACACTGATGTTTTTAGTGTTGGTATTTTCCACTTAGCTTTGGGAGTTTGTCTCACATTGGAAAACTACCAATGTGTATATCTCAATATATAACTATGCTTAGTATTGGTACATGCACATGGGATGGAGGCTCATGTGGGTTAACTTTCCTAGAGGGATTAAGTGTGAACTCCATTATGACAATATTTGTGTTGTTACCACCTTTGGAAAGTTTCCCTAAGGAGCTAAGACCTGAAGGGGTTTAGCGACTCGGGCACGGGCTCAAGGGCACAAAGTGGCACTTTGTTGGCGCACTTTGCACTTTGCGCATCGCATGGCTCTCGTGTGCGAGTTGCATGTACGATTGCTAGCTTAGGCGTTATGCGGCCATGTTTGGATGAGCGAGATGCATGTAAAGGGGACAGGGTCTGCCATAGGAGGCGCTTGCGGCGCTGTCTACTTTGTGAAGTACAGCGTGCAGGCGGCGCAGGTGGCATGGTCGGCACAGGCGGCGTGGGGCTCTCTGTGACATGCAGCTGCAGCTTTTCGTGCCTGGCAATATTGTCTGCTCTGTGCAATACAACACATATATGGCACGGGCGGCGCCTACGAATTTGACACACAGATTTTGGAGGTTATGGTTTGTTAGAGCATATGCGGCCTGGAGTTTCCTCAGGCCGTATATGTGATGTTTTCTTCTATTTACAGAGGACCTCCTCTTTCATTTGAGGAGAGAGAAAAATAGATAGAAAAATTGAGAACACCAGATCATATGCGATCCAGAGTGTCTCCCTCTCACATGATATTTTTTGAGTGTTTTTCGAAGGTGACATTGAGCGTTCCAGAAGTTCATTTGTGAACTTGCTAGTTCCTGGGAGCAGATCATTTGTACGGCAAAACTTGCTTTGAGCAACGGTGGTTTTGACCACCCTAGCAAGGAGCTTTTCTTAAGCATTTTCCTTCGCTTCGTTCTTTCTCATTGTAGCGTCTGCGAACGTAAAGAGAAGAATATTTTACTTATTGCTTGTTGTAAATCTTCTTTTTTCTCGAAGTTTATTTGTAACCTGTTCTTGGTTTATGCTTCATTGGAATTGAGAAATATCTGATAAGGAACTCTTGTGTGAATCTCTGATCTCGACGATAACTTAGGTTCGAGTAGAGAGCGGACCTTCGGGTCTCTCTAGTAGCTCTGTTATGGTGTTATTCTACCATCTTTGATCTGTCTTGGGACTAACAATCTCAAAGCAAGATCCGAAGAAAGTTATAGAACATCCGATTAAATCTTCTCGGTAACAAGTTTTTACAAATTTGAGGAGATTGACGGGATACACTTTGAACATTTGGATAAGGGAAGGAGTCCTTTGTCAAATGTTGAAGGTGAATTATCGGAACCTACCATTTCCCAGGATGGAGGAGTTAGCGTTTGAAGGACGCACATTCCAGTTCAAAGAAAGATTATAAGATGACCAAGGATTACAGAGTTTACGCATGACATGACTTAACACAAGATAGTTTTTGGCGGTTGGCAAGACTTGGCCGTATGGAAGTCTCTTGTCGCATGGCAGTTTCTGGCCGCATTGCAGTTTCTTGCCGCATGGAAGACTCTTGCCGCATGGAACCGCATTGAAGGTCTTGGAGCATGGCAGAGATGGCCGCATAGTGGCTTATGCGCATGGACGTCTCTATGCATAGCAAGACTGGCGCATGGTGGGCTTTGCACATGAAGGTCACTGCTGTTGACAGGACATGGCACATGGCTGGAATTGAAGCTTAAGAGCTGAACCAATTTGAACCAATATAGCAAGGTATAGCTAAAACTTGGTTTCTTTGATTACTTAACTTGGTTGCTATGATTGAGCAGGTTGAGTTATCAAGTATGGTTACTGACTGGTGGGTAGACACTGGTGCATTCGGTCATGCATGCTCTGTGAAAGAGCATTTCACCAAGGAAGAGTGCTTTATAAGAAGGTCTCTATGGCGAACAAGTGTCAAGCAAAAGCTTTATGGATCAGGATTATGATTCTGGACTTTTGGCTTGAGGAAGAGATTGCTCTTATTGAGGTTTGACGCATCTGACTAAGACATGTCTTTTCCAATAAAGATGTCTAGTTCAGGGATATCTCCAAGATGTGAGGGTAAGGAGGTAGAGAGACGCGATGGCTGTGTTCAGACATGGGTAGTCAGGAAGTCGTTTAAACGGATGACTACAGGTACAGATCCTATGGAGCTGGTGCTCTCAAATATCTGTGACTTCTATTCTCCACAAAGGGTCAGGATGAAGTTTATCACTTCTTTCTTCAATGATTTCTCGAAAAATACATTCGCATATCTTCTTATTATCGAAGGATAAAGCATTCGAGAACCTCAGGGACTTCAAGTTTGGAGCTGAGCGTCATATCGGTCCACAACTCAATAGACTCAGAAGTTTTTAATACGAAGAGCATCATTCTTTGGATTTGCATCGTTCAACTTAGAACATGCAATTGACTATGGAACATGCATCGTTCTTTGGATTCATATCGTTCAGCCTAGAATATGCAATTGACTATGGAACATGCATTATTCTTTGGATTCGCATCGTTCAGCCTAGAATATGGAATTGACTATGTAACGACATCTTCGTACTCTCCCAGTCCATTGAAGGTGCAGATAGGAAGGACCAACAGTTGACAGTAATGATAATTTCTATACTATTGTATAAATGGCCTTCCAAATAGTCTGTGGGAGAAGGCTGCACTTATGGTCATATCCTTAGTACCGTTCGTCACTTCTAATGTAACTCTGATTCAAAGTCAGATCCACATGAATATCGTTTAATTGTGGGAGTTTTTCGGAGGACCGTATCAGCCAGAGTTGTTGGCACTTCTGTAGAAGAAGACGTAGTCCAGGAAGGAGTTATCTTTTAAGAGACAATATTTGAACCAGAACTCGAAGAGCAGTCAACTAGAAGAGTCAGGAGGTCAAAGGACCAAAGATGATCTTATCACCTATCATATGGAGGTCGTACCACTTACTAATGATGAGCCGATGGAGACCAGGGACTTAGTCTGCTGGAAGGAGGCAGTCCATGAAGAGATTGACCCTATAACAACACTTGGATGTTAATCAATCTGCCTGAAGGAGATAAACTTATCAGATACTTATATATCTTCAGTAGAAGAAAATGGAAGCAGACAGAATATTTGAGTTCAAGACTAGGCTTGTAGCCTAGGGTTTTCTTAGATACATGGGACTGAGTTTTGTGGCACCTCGTTGAAGTGTCATATATCAAGATGATGATTGACATAGCTGCTATTCATAAGCTGATTGTTTATCAGATGAAGGAAAGACAACAAGTCTTGGAGGAAGACAATCATGAAAGATTCACGGACAACAGTCAAAATTATTGTCATTCAGGTTTGAAGACAGTCTGCGGGTTGGTAATATCTCAAAAAATTGCCTAAAGCAAATTCCAGGATGTGACAGCAGAAGTTTGACTAGTCATCTAGTCAAAGTTATCGTAGGATCAGCGAGACAGACAAGTGTGTGTACACAAAGTTCGCTGATAAGAAATAAGTCATCTTTTGTATCTATGTTGACGACTTGCTAAATCCCAGCTGTGGATATAGAAGTGTCACTAGAACAAAGATGTCCTTTTGTCCAGACTCAGGACATGGAATTGCATATGTCATCCTAAGAATATATGATAATCCGGATGCCAGGTGGACTTGCCCAGTCACAAGCTCTCTGCATAAGAAGATTGGTCACACGCTTTGGGTATCATGGTCGATACTCCTCAGGTGTAACATAAAGATGAAGAAGCCTAATCCAAGGAAAAGTATCAGACAATTGGTGTACTCGAGAATCATCAGGTGCATGATTCAAGCTGCGAGTACCACCAGGCCTGATATAGCTCTCGCTGTAGGAATGCTGAGTCAGATCACGAGCAATATGTGTGTTGTTGAAGACTGAAAGCTATGAAGAGAGTCGTCATAATTCTCAAGTGGACTCAGTGGTATATCATGTACTATAGCAGTTATCCAGATATAATGGAAGGATTCAGTGATGCAAGTTGGTGCTCAAGAAAGAAGAGTAAAAGATCCATAGGAGGACATGACTTATCTAGGAGTGGTATTGCTATATTATGGAAGTCGAAGAAGCAGTCTTTATTCTTAGACTTTTATGCACTATCAACTGCAACATATTAAGCAGGATGGCTCTGGAAGCTCTCAGATGATCTTTCCTTAGTTAGGACACAGATCGGGTGATACCGACATACTATAAAAACCAGAAAGCTGTAGCAGTGGCATCTATTCCTCTCTTCAAAGGTCTGAAGAGAACTTTTTAGATATAACACAGAACACTGAATGAGCGCAGCAAGCGTGGATCATTACAGTGGTTAATGTTCGGAGCAAGGTGATTCTGGCAGATCCGTTCATGATAGGCCTCAAGGATCAGTACAAAATACTGAATGAGCGCAACTAGCGTGGATTATTACAGTGGCTAAAAGATCAGAGTCAGGTGAATCTGGCCAATCCGTTCATAATAGGCCTCAAGCGCCAGCTGATCGTAAGAACTATAAAGGAGTGTAGTACTCCATGCTACCGTGGAGTGACACCACCATGAGGTACCTCGACATGGTAAAGCCTCGACTTCGGGCCATGTCACAGCGGCAATAGCACCACATATAGTCGACGTCAAGCACTATAAAGGAGCATAGTTCTCCATGTTACTGTGGGGTGATACTACCATGAGGTACCTTGATAGGGTAAAGCCTCGGCTGTGAGCCATGTCACAGCGGCAGTAGCACCACACATAGTCAAGGACACAGTAGATATAGGCTTGGAGGACCTATGGTATTACGTCTCTGCAATCCTACTATTTAGTTTTATGCTATTGGTTCAAAAAAAAATCTACCAGGCATCTAGCTATTGGTTCAAGGGAGGACTATTGACCAAAAGAATATCAGGTACAATGGGTAGTCCTCAGGGACATTGTGGGTTACGTACCTGGAACCATTATGGTCTACTATTTGTTCTTGATTAGAATATTTCATGTGGAAGGATGGCTTTGACGCATTAATGAGTTCTCGGGTAGAGTAAATGTCTGGCTTGCGTTGCAAGAAGCACGAGTAGTTTCAGCAGTACAAGAGACTTGTATCCTATGCTATAGTGGCGTGACACGACACGAGAGAGTGAACCTCGGCTTCTGGCCATGTCACAGTGGTGGTAGCACCGCACATAGACAGGTAGCCTAATGCTGAAAAGAAATAGAGAGTAGTAGTACAACACTACAAAGGGGCCTGTGACCTCATGCTACAGTGGGTGACACCACATGAGGGAGTGAACCTCGGCTTCGAGCCTTGTCACAGCGGGGTAGCACCGCACGAAAGTACAAGACTTCATGCTGGGAGGTAGTACAACACTACTAAGAGTCCTGTGACCTCATGCTACAGTGGGTGACACCACATGAGGGAGTGAACCTCGGCTTTAAGCCATGTCACAGCTGCGTAGCACAGCACATGAGTGCAAGGCTCTATATTGTTTGTAGTAAAGACACTACTAAGAGGCATGTGTCATCATGCTACAGTGGTATGACACCACAAGAGGGGGATCTTCGGCCTTGGCGGCCATGTCATGCGACGTAGCACCGCACAAAAGCGCAAGTCTTCATGCCGGATAATAAACTCTCTATAGTAGAAGAACTCACCTAAGTGTATGGATAGAGATGTAGGTCGTCTCTTGAGGAAAAGCTTGTAGACGCCCATAATACACACACTGAGACCAGTTCAGCACATGGCCTTAAACGTGAGACCGGATGGAACAGCTGAGTTCATTGTGTGAGTGGAAAGAATATCAGCTATGGTGTAGAATTCAAGGCTAAGTCCATTCTTGTATCGTACTGTTGTTTGACCCATGCGAGAAGATTCAAGTTGTCGGCGATATCTATCCTAATGCATTATGGCAGTCGCTGTGAGGAACGCTCAAACCAAATATTGAGATATATGTGGGGGATTGTTGGTGTTTTTCACTTAGCTTTGGGAGTTTTAGTTCCATATTGAAAAACCATCAATGTGTATATCTCAATATATAGCTATGCTTAGTATTGGTATATGCACATGGGGTAGAGGCCCATGTGGGTTGACTTTCCTAGAGGGATTAAGTGTAAACTCCATTATGACAATCTTTGTTTTGTCACCACCTTTGGAAAGTGTTCCTTAGGAGCTAAGCCTTGAAGAGGCTTAGCGAATCGGACTCGGACTCGGACTCGGACACTGGCTCAAGGGCGCAAAGTGACGATTTGTTGGCGCACTTTGCACTTAGCACGTCAGCATCGTCGCATGTCGCTCGTGCGCTACTTTATGCGTGAGTTGCTAGCTCGGGTGCATGCTTCGTGGCGCATGCTTCGTGGAGCTATGCGGCCAAAGCGTTATGCGGCCAAAGTGCTATGCATCCAAAGCGCTATGCGGAGGGGTTATGCGGCTAGGGGTTATGCGTCTGGCATTATGCAGCTAGGGGCTATGCGGCCAGGGTCTTTGTGGCCAGGCGCTATGCGGCCTGGGACTATGCGGCCAGGTTTGGATGAGCGAGATGCATGTGGAGGGGACAGGGTCTGCCACAGGCGGCGCTTGCGGCACTATCTGCTCTGTGCAGTACAGCGTGCAGGCGACGCGGTCGGTGCAGGCGGCGTGTGACTCTTTGTGCCACGCGGCTGCAGCTTTCGGCGCTTGGCGGCACTGTTTGCTCTGTGTAGTACAGCGCGCAGGCGGCATGGACGACGCATGCGGATTTGACACCCAAATTTTGGGGAATTTGGTCGGTCAGCGCATATGCGGGCCTAGAGTTTCCTCAAGCCTCATATGTGCTATTTTCTTCTATTTATAGAGGACCTCCTCTTTCATTTGAGGATAGAGAAAAACAGATAAAAAACCGAAAACACCAGATCATATGTGACCCAGAGTGTCCCCCTCTCACATGGTATTTTTCGAATGTTTTTTCGCATGTGACATTGAGCGTTCCAGAAGTTTATTTGTGAACTTGCTGGTTCCTGGGGGCAGATCGTTTGTACGGCGAATCTTGCTTTGAGCTACGGTAGTTTTGACCACCCAAGCAAGGAGCTTTTCTTCAGCATTTTTTTTTGCTTCGTTCTTTCTCATTGTAGCGTCTGCGAACGTAAAGAGAATAACGTTTTACTTGTTGCTTGTTGTAAATCTTCTTTTTCCTCGAAGTTTGTTTGTAACATGTTCTTGGTTCATGCTTCGTTGGAATCGAGGAATATCAGATGAGGAACTCTTATGTGAATCTCTGATCTCGATGATAACATGGGCTCCAGTAGAGAGCGGACCTTCGGATCTCACTAGTAGCTCTGCTATGGTTCCGTTCTACCATCTTTGATCCGTTTTGGGACTAACATTTAGTAATTAATCTCCATTCCTAAAAATTTGGAGTTTATTTTGTATTTGATGAACTTGGGTGGTGGTGAGGGCATGTGACCTGTTTTGTCGAGAGCTGTTAGCTGGAGATTGCAAGGCAAGGGATCTGAAATTGTAGGAAACAACTAAGTTATGTTATTGATAAAAAAACTTTTTTTTTTTTTTTAGATAGTCCGGGTTGAGAGGGTTAAGCATTTGGTAGTAAACTTAGCATTATTGATAATTATTCATCACTTCTTATAATTATTCGTCAGTGTACTGAGAGAGCAGCACTGCAATGTTCACATAAATCTTGTGGGGGTAGTTGTACTCTTCATTTTGGATGGGATTGGTCCCATCTCTGAAGAAGAAGAAGTAGAATAATAAAAGGAGTCTGGACAAAAAAAAGAGAAAAAAAGGAGTGTTGACTGACTGAGCTACTTGAATCAATATATCTGATGGCTCACAGGTGGGGCTGTGCAAAACTTTATTGTACATTATGTACTGGTGACTTTCCGTGTCAACTCAGCTGTCTCCACCTCTTTGTTTTGGTCTCCTCTATGTTTGCTAAATTGCAAGGTGGGAACCAAATCAGAAAATTTACTGTAGCGAAATAAATTTATATTAAATTATTATAAACGAAACAAATTTGAAAAATTTATAAAAAAAGTCATCGTCCACCAACAGTGTTGGCGGAAAACACAATTGCTGTACACGTAAGCAGCAAAAAAATTAAAAAAAATTAAAATGTGGGCCCCACGGCCAATTTCCGCCAACAGAGTTGGCTGAAATTGGGGGGGGGGCCAATTTCAGCCAACTCTGTTGGCGGAAATTGGTCCCGTGGGGCCCACATTTTTTTTTTTGGTTTTGTTTGGTTTGGTTTGGTTTGATTGGTTTTTTTCGTTGGTTTATTTTAATTAGTTATATTTCTGTTTTATTTATTTAGTTTAGTTTAGTTTAGTTTACTTTTGTAATTAGATTTAAGTAAAATTATTTTAACGAAATGAAATTAAAATAAATTAATTGAAAATTTAAAATTTAGAAATGTTTTTTTCGGAACTTTGTTTTCAAAGCATCAAAATTTGTATATCAAAACATAAATTTATTTCAAAATTTTAAACAAACATAAATTAATTTAAATATTTCTAAAAAAAATTTGTAGATCGAAATATCGTTTAAATCCGTGGGCCCCCACATCCAATATAAATTTATTTCCCTACAGTAAATTTTAAATATTCAAAAATAAGATTACCGAAAGTCAAATTTGGAGATCGAAACATCGTTTTTTGACGATTCTAAAATTTTTCGAAGTCCGTCAAACGATGAAACTGTTTATCCTATAGTACTTTTCCATACGATCATTTTGGCACAAACTGGGACTTGTTTCGATCTCCCAGTCAAAAGTTATGATACTTTAAAGTTTTAAAATTTATATTTTTGCCTGTAACATATGCATCTTGTTTCGGATAAATTTTTTTTCTACATGATTTGTGTTACTCTCGTCGAAAACATACAAATCGACTTATTATTTGACAAAAAACGATTTCAAAACAAGTACTTATGGCCGCTCGAAGTCTGCTCGACGGCAGACGTAATAGTCTTACGACAGATTTTTTTTATTATTATTTTTTTAACGTCTGTTAACGACGAAAAAATTTACGATAAAAATATAATATTTATAAATATAAACATCCAATTCATATTGATATTTTTTTTCCTAATTTTTTAAACTTTTATGCTTTAGATGGAATTTATACAAAACTTGTATGCTTTAGATGGAATTTATACAAATTTTGATGCTTTGAAAACAAAGTTCCGAAAAAAATATTTCTAAATATTTCTTTCCAATTAATTTATTTTAATTTCATTTCGTTAAAATAATTTTACTTAAATCTAATTACAAAAGTAAACTAAACTAAATAAATAAAACAGAAATATAACTAATTAAAATAAACCAACGAAAAAAACCAATCAAACCAAACCAAACCAAACTAAACCAAAAAAAAAAACGTGGGCCCCACGGGGCCAATTTCCGCCAACAGAGTTGGCTGAAATTGGCCCCCCCCCAATTTCAGCCAACTCTGTTGGCGAAAATTGGCCGTGGGGCCCACATTTTAATTTTTTTTAATTTTTTTTGCTGCTTACGTGTACAGCAATTGTGTTTTCCTCCAACACTGTTGGCGGACGATGACTTTTTTTACAAATTTCTCAAACTTGTTTCGTTTATAATAATTTAATATAAATTTATTTCGCTACAGTAAATTTTCTGGAACCAAATCTAAGACTATTTCTAAACGCACTATACAACTTACCTGGCTAGTCTAATTTTTTTTTTAATTATTTACAAATTTGTTATCGAAAAAATTGTTTCAAGTTATCCAAATTTTTTTTTCAGAATTGTCGTATTGTTGTTGAAAGGACTGTCAACATAATAACAGTCTTAGAAGAAGAAGAAGAAGAAGAAGAAGAAGCAACAATGGCAAGGAGGTGGACGGCGGGGTGCGAGGGCAGACGGCGGCGGCAGGATGTGGTGGTGGACGGCGGCGGCAGACCGACGCCGACGAGCGACATCATCATCAGTTCATCCTCCTCGTCCCGCCGCCTCCTCCTCCTCCTCCTCCTCCCGCCGCCGCCGCCGCCGCCGCCACCTCCTCCTCCTCCTCAATGGAATTAGAATTATAATTTTAGTTTGGGAAAGAAGAATTGGACTGTCCTGAGTAAATTTGAGACTGTCCTGAATAAAAATTACAAAAACTTGGACTGTTCTAAAATAATGGACTGTCCTAAGCAAAAGTTGTAGTGCCTATAAAATTAATCCAAATCTAAATGTTGTCAAGTATTGCCAAGTGACTACTTCTTCTTTTCTTGTTATGGCTCCTTTTAATCTCACAGGAATGAAAAGTCTTTATAATAGATATTATTGAGATTTCTTAATGTCAATATTTTGTAAAATTATACAATGAAAAATGGCAAGTTACTAAGATTGCACCGATATGGATCTCCTTGAATCAACCACGAATTCTCGTAATCCCCTTCTTCCTCTTCTAAAACTTGCACCACCACTTTTCTCTTATGTGACCTGAACCATCGATACCCAATCAAAACTAATCCAATGGCCTCGACTTCCGCTCATCACAAACTCACCGGCGTACCGTCCTACGATATGTTTAATAAGCACACAAAAATCACCAAAAACTTGTTCGACAAACTTGACACTTTGTGGTATGCCAGTGACATGTCGATTGTATACTAGTGCCACTGATACTAACTCCAAACTGAGTCAATGTCTGTCACCATCAACTTTCGGAAACTTTTGTGACAAAAATAGTGTTCGTCGTACTCCAGGATGTTCTGCACATAGGAGAGAATCCAATCCAACACAAGACATAAATATATAGGTACAGTATTCTCATTATTCTGATTTTATCAATGATTATGCTTCAACATAAATAGTTTAACTTAAACTGGTTACCAGAAAATAACTTGCATGAAAAGGATATTGAGTGACAATTAAAAGACTGTAAAACATTAACATTTACAAGCAGGGGTACTCAAAGACTGCAAGGCTATACATCTGTTTAGTCCATTGAACATATACAAGTAAGGTACATATTAAACACAAAATTATATCAATGGTCTAATTTTTGCTATTTTATATTTCTTTACATTGAGATACTCTTAAAAGGGAAAACAGAGTCGCATCGAAGAAGTCATAAAATTGTGCAATCTTTGATAGAAAAAGGGAAAGATGCCAGCACCTTGTTTTCTTCAGCAGAAAGTGAGGGAAAGGAAATAAAATGGTATTATGTGTACAAACGAAATTTATTCCTTCCCTGGCTTTCTACATAAGCAAACAGTCTTTTAAGTGTTCTTTTCCAAAACTGACAATGCTGGAGTGAGATAGTTGTTTGCTTTGTCAGGTAAATGTGCGACCTACATGAACAAAGAATAATAACATTTAGAACATATCAATTCGTTTCAATAGATGAGAATCATGAGGCATCGTAGCCTGAATACTCTGTATTATACATACCAATTCATAAAGCTCCTTCCCTTGCTCTGCTACATACTCATAGCATACCTGCCCATGACCGAAATTTATCATGACGAAGAGAAATGGAAGGGAGGAAATGCATAACAACATATACAAATCTTACATCGAAACTCTTGTTTCTTGCTGTTGGATCATGTAGTGCCTTAACACAGATATCTGCCACGTCTGCGCAGCTTATGCCCTGAGAATGAAGAGATTATGGAGAAATGTCCACCAAAAATAGAAATATCTTCAAGTCAGTGGTGGACTGACATAATATCCTATGGATCTACCTGAGATATCCTGTTGCCTTGATCAAAGATCAGGGCGCGTTGACCGCCAGGTTCTTCCTGGGGAAATCATAACTGAATTATGAGCACGGGATTGTCACAAAACTAAGTAATATGGGACCGAACTTTCTTTTACTCTAAGAGACAGATGTATGAAAGTGGTATTGTTAGAATAGCATAAATATCTATGTTGCACAAATACAGTCACAAATACGGGCTATTTTGCACATACTGCCCGTACCCCTACCATGTTCGTACCCGTTTCTGTACTTGGTCAACTTGGGCGATTAAACTCTTACCTATTTGAAACTGTTTGTATTCCACACCTGTTTTGTGTCCTTATCTGTGTCCGAATTCGTGCAACATAGGATACGGTAAGGACATGATACGGATACCGAAAACGTACATTTTCACACAGGTAAAATCATACTCATCCATGTTTGACATATATGGTGTAACGATTACAAGAGTAATGAACTAAAAAAACAAATGAAATAGGACATAGCTTTATTGAATTGATATAAAAGGATAACAAACCTAGTTTAGAGGGCTAGATACCTCTAGAATACAAAAAGAAAGAGAAGAAAAATAACAATAAACCTCAAGAAAATAACTTCTGATGCTCTTCTGTCGAAGAGGAGAATTTTATTTATAGATCTAGCCTAATTGTTGAAGAGATCACACCAAATAAGTTCTCTTTTCTCATGCATATCCATTCTCATTTTATTAGTTAAAATCTATTTGACCATATCCTAATTGGGATTATGTTACACATGTAATAGTCCCTATGCTATCAAGTTGAGCATTGTTCTTAAAGCGGAGGATAGAAAAACTGTGGTTAAACATGTGGCGGGTCTGGTGCTGGTGATTGAGCTTAATCCAAACAATTGTCAAATTTGGTCGGATTTGCATGTTCTTTTGCTGTTGCGAGGAGGAAGACTTGTTGAGCCTTGCACTCAGTACTTTTCATCACAACTATAACATAAACCCTTGTTGTCGCAGTGTTGGAGATCTTCATGGCTGAGATGATGACTTGGAGTGGCTTAGGAGGATCAAGGGAAGTATTGAACTTTTGAAGGTAGTGATAGTAAAGTAAATAATGGAGGTAAGGTGAAAATAGGTGTATTTGCAGGTGGTTTATGATGGCGGCTCTAAGGAAATGGGATTGTTTTGCACTCTAGGTTTTTGAATTTTTGAAGCTTAACAAGACCAACAATTTGGCCTAAAGAAGTTGTCCAGAAGGCCTTACGTTCACATTGAACATCTGGTTGCAAGCCGATACAAAGCAACTAGTTAAAAATGATGAAGACAGGTTGATAGTCTGATTTGTATGTGCTTGAAAAGTGGTTTGATACTCCACAACTGACCCAATCTTAGTTAATTTTGAAAGAGCCCCTTGATCAATGTATTGAGAAGGTCTGAATCAAATTTCTAATGCCTCGAGCAACCGAAGTGTAATAGTAGCAATATGCTTTGTTGATTTGGAGAATTACATAAAAAAGACTTAGGAAGGGTAGTAAAGCTTGAGATTTTTTTTTGTTCCATGCATGGGGGAGAGCCTCTCCATGAGCATTTTCTAAAGTCTAGTTGCCAGGCCGACCCAGAGGGTGGGCGAGCCAGGTCCCTCAATAGGCAAGGTCCCTAAACAGGGCCAAGGTTACTTATTAGCCCAACCAGTCCTTGCAATGTCAAGGTCCAAACAGACTCTAAACCCATTTAAGTAGTACTCCTTAGTAATGACTTCAGTAGAAAGGTGACCCAAAAAAGGGGCCTACTCCCACTCACTTATATAGTAAGCTTTAGTAACCAAAATGACAATAACAAGATTAGAACCATTGATCAAGAAATACATTAAAAAAATCATTACCATAAGACCAACTAATTTACTTGTTATGTTTTCAAAATATCTTTTATTATTCTAGCCATTAATTTGTTCTTTTGTCTCCAAATGATCTTATTTTTATTTGTCTTTTTGACTGTTAGAAAAAAAGTCACTAAGGTTACTAAACTAGTTAACTTTTTTATCATCTTTTTATTTGTTAATTTTTTTGAAGATTTCATTTGTTAAATTGATTGATAAAATTAGTATCCGATTTTTTTTTCCTAATTTCGTGTAGGAAAACCGTGTGTTTTCCGTCTACCCGTTCAAGAGGCCTCGCTTTCAAACCCTGTCCTAGGCTCCAAAAATTCTCGGACCGGCCTAGGTAGTTGCTTGGCTTGTTTTGCTTGGTGACCTTGTATGAACCATCCCAGCTTGCTTCGATCATCCCTGGTTGTAGTCCGGCAACCTTTGTGCTGCAAAGAACAAGGCCTCCTACCTGGACAACTCGGCCTTTGACTCTTTCATTTTTGTACTTGACCGTTCAACGGTAATACTCAGCTGCTTTCATTGTTGCCTTGCCTCCGAGTTAGACCAACAAGTCAACAAGTCCACATTGGCTTGAAGTCCATCATTCAGGATAGGATCGAAGTGTTCGACTCTATAGCCAAGGACCCGATCTTTACTGGTACCACAGCCTCTGTACCAAAAGTTAACCTAAATGAGCTTTCATCGGTCACTGTCCTAGGTGTGGTATGATAGCCCCACAATATGGATAGGAGCACGTCTGCCTACAACCCGTGGTCTTCCTGATCCTTGGTCCGTAATGCTTGAATAAGGGTCTATTAGTGGCCTCGGCCTGCCCATTTGTCTCTAGTCTGTAGACTGAGTGTGCCATATTATGAATCCCCACTTGTAGTGTCCTGATCCAATTGCGGAGCACGGTGTGGGCTAGCGGCTGGGATGGCTGAGTCGGAATGAGATAATGGAGAAACCTTGCCGGTATTGAATGATCAGGACAAACGAATTGAGAACCTTTCCTTGTTATGGACTGGATTCTTTAGAAGTTGTGTCCAAGATACAGTGTATTGTGTCTTGGAGAATGAACTCTATATAAGAGTCTATGCCTCAAGATCTTTGTACTGTTGGTTTTCAATGTGTTTTCGATGTTGGTTTTATGATACGTTTAAGTGAATGTTTTCGATGAATAATTTTTGTTGATATGGTATGTTGGGTGTCATATTTAAGTATAGTATAAGCACATGGGAATATCCTGAGGACATATTTGGGATGCCAGAATATGTCACAGGATATTCCATTATGAGATTATTGTCATAATGATTGAGATCATTGTATTAATGACTGTAAGGCTATATAATGCCAATGAGACAATCAATAAAATCATCAACTAATTTCAACATGGTATCAGAGCCAAGTTTCCACAAATCCTAACCGTCACCAAGCTTCCACAAACCCACAGAAGGATTTCCTAGATCTCCTCCACCGAACTCTTCCACGCCCCCCCTTCTTCCCTTCTCCGCCCTTCGCAGGCCGCCCTTCGCTGTTGCTGCCCCGTCCCGCTACTGCTGCGGCTGCTGCGACTGCTGCTGCTGCTGCTGCGACGGCGGCTGTGACATGCGTGGTGCCGCCTCCTCCGCACCAGCACGAGACAGCGCCTAATAGGGATGTCTAGATCTGAAAAAAAGGGGGACATGTTCGGATCTAGGAGCGGACGACGAGGACGAGCGTGAGTCGTGGAGCGGACGTGACGTGATTGGATAGACGACGCATCGATGGAGGAGATCATCAAGAAGCTAGATTCTGCAGAGGTGGCGACGTTGATGAAGTTGTTGACGATGTCGGCTGGTGAGAACACGACACGAACGTCGCCGGAGTTGAAGCTTCCCTCCATCGATCTGAAATTAGATGGACCAGCCACCTATCTGAGTTGGTCACGACGGGTGAGAAGAACCCTCGCAGGAAAAAACATGGAGGGGTTCCTGACGGGCGAGACGACAGAGCCGGACGAGGGCTCGACAGGACGCGATGAGTGGAAGTCCACTCATATGGTGATCTACATCTGGCTTCTCAACTCCTTAGTCCAGTCTATTGCTGCCATAGTAGACGGTATTGAGATGGTGAAAGATGTGTGGGAGAAGTTGAGAAGGACCTATGATGGTGTGGGGAACAACTTACGGGTCTTCCAGATAAAGGGAGAGATTGATGACACCGTACACGGAGAGAAGACGGTGCAGGAGTATGCCACGGAGTTGGAGCATCTGTGGTTGGATTATGATCACTCCTCAGATCGGACGAGCTGCGGGGACCCTAAGTGTAAGGAGAGACAGGTGTGTCTGCAGGAGAGGACGATGAAGTTCCTCAAAGGGCTGACTGCAGCTTTCGCACAGAGGACGACCCTACTTCTAGCCCAACCAAAGATCCCTAGCCTTGAGGAGGCTATCTCAGCCATGATCCAGGAGGAGACACGCATCAGGCTGCAAGCCGGGACAGGTGGTCCCCCTGAAACAAAGTCAGCACTAGCGATCACCAGCTCAGGTAACACAGGATCTAAGGGAGAGCCCTGGCAGCATAACCGGCAGTGCTACAACTGTGGGGAGATGGGTCATCATCGGTATGCTTGTACCAAACCACCTAGGGAGGGAGATTCAGGGGGTGGACGAGGACCGTTCGGCGGACGAGGATATAATGGAGGACGTGGTCGTGGTCGAGGGGGTAGACGAGGCGGCCGAGGAGGTTATCGGGCGAACCTCCTGATATCAGAAGGGAACGGAGAAGCTAATGGCACATTTACTGTGGAGGACCAGGCACTGGGAGACATGAGGAGTAGAACAGAGGAGGCGTCCACCTCATTATTTGTTAGGGGCAACGCTGCCATGTATGTCCATCCATCAGAAGGTACTGACGAATCACTTGCCCTTGCGTCTATCTCTTCCCTTAAATCATCAGACTGGATTATCGACTCGGAAGCATCTCGGCATGTGACGGAGAATGCTAGTGAGTTTTCTTCCTACACTCACCTAGCATCAACAGACAGCATTCAGACAGCTGATGGCACTTTCCAGCCAGTGGTCGGTAAGGGTACTGTTAATTGTACAGGTTTAGTAAGATTATCCAATGTTTTACATGCTCCATCATTTCCAGTCAGTCTCTTGTCCATTAGTTCTATAATCCTCCAACTTAAATGCATTGTTTCTTTTGATATTCCTAAGGTGACCTTCCAGGAGAAAGGGACAGGACGAAGACTTGGGACTGGCACTTGGCATGAGGGACTGTGGTACCTAGATCGAGAAGGACTGGACTCAGCATTGGTATCTATGGCAGAGAAGGCTGGCATGGAAGGACTGCAGCAGAGGACTGAGGATACCTTGATACTCCATCATCGGAGGATGGGACATTCTTCCTTTGATACTCTAAGTAAGTTGTACCCAGAGATTTATGCAAAAACAAATAAAGAGAAATTAGTATGTGATGCGTGCGAGTTAGGAAAACTTACTAGGAGCTCATATGTTGGCACGGGTCATAGGAGCACTTTTGCTTTTGAGGTAGTACATTCTGATGTCTGGGGTCCATGTGCTACTAACACTATGAATGGTTATAAGTACTTTGTTTCTTTCATTGAGTGTGCCTCTCGTGTTACCTGGTTATATTTGATGAAAAATAAGAATGATGTACCTGCTTGTTTTCGGGATTTCCATAAGCATGTCCAGACTCAATACAAAGCAGTTGTGAAGGTACTGAGGTCTGACAATGGAACGGAGTATACCAACAGGACGCTTGCAGAATACCTGTCAGCACACGGAATACAGCATCAGACCACCTGTGCATACACACCAGCACAAAATGGAGTTGCAGAAAGGAAAAACAGACACCTTCTGGAGGTCGCAAGAAGTATGATGATCGACATGAATGTCCCACAGAGTCTGTGGGGGCATGCAGTGTTGACAGCAGCTCAACTCATCAACAGGATGCCCTCGAAGGTCCTCGGATGGAAGTCCCCATGTGAGGTATTGCAAGGCAATAATAGTGGGATACTCCCACTGAAGGTGTTTGGGTGTGTGTGTTTTGTGAAGGACAACAGGCCATCAGTTGGAAAACTTGACCCTAGAGCGGTCAAATGCATCTTCGTAGGCTACTCGGCGACCCAGAAGGGGTATGTGTGCTGGAGTCCAGTAGAGAAGAAGAAGTTTGTTAGTATGGATGTCCACTTTCGGGAGCATGAGCCATACTACCACCAGGACGGAACTTCACACAACACGCCTAATACTGCCAGTATTAGGCGAGAGGGGGAGATGGAGAACTTGGTGGTAACCGATTTAGAAGTTTGGCATGGAGGCACGGAGAAGGGACAAGAAGGTGAAGGTGTTAGGCCTACGGCTCAGGGAGAGTTACTTACCTACAGCAGGAGAGAGAAGCAAACTGCAGGACCAGTACCGACAGTGCCAGTGCCAAGTCCCTTGCCTGCGTTCGTCCCAACTCCTGAGGCACCGACACCAACCCCCCTTCAGGTGATACCCCCTCCTTCACAAGATATCATTCCTCCTACTTCTACTCCTCCCACACCACTATATGTACGGAGGACCACTCGCAGCAATGCAGGAAATCCTCCAAACAGATATGGTTGGGATATTGCTCAGTTTGTTTCTTATGACCATATCTCTTCTTCTCATGGAGCATTTATAGCATCTTTGGATAGTATTACTGTACCTAACAATTGGCAGGTTGCCAAGAACGATCCAAAGTGGAAAGCGGCAATGCACGAGGAGTTGGGAGCTCTGGAGAGGAACCACACTTGGGAGCTTGTGAGACTGCCAGAGGGGAAGAGAGCAGTTGGATGCAAGTGGGTCTTTACCGTGAAGCAGAACCCAGATGGACAGGTTGAGCGCTACAAAGCTCGACTAGTAGCCAAAGGATACAGTCAGACGTACGGCATCGACTATGACGAGACCTTTGCACCAGTTGCAAAGATGAGCACTGTCAGGACTCTGATTTCTCTGGCAGCGAATGGTGGATGGAAGCTACACCAACTGGATGTGAAGAATGCGTTTCTTCACGGAGATCTAGTGGAGGAGGTATACATGGAGATACCACCAGGATTTGGCACCAATCAGACAGTAGGCAAGGTCTGCAGGTTGAAGAAGTCCCTCTATGGACTGAAGCAGTCTCCTCGAGCGTGGTTTGAAAGATTCAGAAGGGCGATGATAGGGATGGGATATCAGCAGATCAATGCTGATCATACTGTGTTCTTTCGTCGGAGTGGAGGCCACATCACCATGCTTGCGGTGTATGTGGACGATATGATTATCACAGGAGATGATGAGCAGGAGATCGCCCAACTCAAAGGAAAGCTTGGCAAGGAATTCGAGGTGAAGGATGTGAAGGATCTCGGCCTTCTTCGGTACTTCCTTGGGATTGAGATTGCTCGAGAAGCAGAGAGAATTGTTCTCTCTCAAAGGAAGTATGCACTGGACCTTCTCACAGAAACTGGGATGTTGGGGTACAAACCTGCAGCGACACCGATAGATCAGAGGTTCAAGATTGATGCTGAGGCTGGAGAACCAGTTGATCGGGACAGATACCAGAGACTGGTTGGCAAGTTGATCTATTTGAGCCACACACGTCCTGATATCTGCTTTGCAGTAAGTGTGGTGAGCCGCTACATGCATGACCCACGGAAGGGTCATATGGATGCAGTGTACCAGATTCTGAGGTACTTGAAAGGTGCTCCCAGGAAGGGACTAATATTCAGGAAGAACAATCACGTGAGCATCGAGGACTACTGTGATTCTGACTGGACTAGTTGTGCTGATGACATGAGGTCTACCTCGAGATATTGCATATTTGTAGGAGGTAACTTGGTCTCCTGGAGGAGTAAGAAGCAGTCTGTGGTGGCCAGATCGACAGCTGAAGCAGAGTACAGAGCTATAGCCTTGGGAGTTGCAGAGCTGCTATGGTTGAAGAATATGCTGGTGGAGCTGAAGCTGGATCAAGGAGCCAAGATGAAGCTGTGGTGTGACAATCAGTCAGCTATTAGTATCGCCAACAATCCAGTACAACATGACAGGACCAAACACATCGAGATTGATAGATTCTTCATAAAAGAGAAGTTGGATAGTGGATTACTGGAGCTTGGCCATGTTCCAACCAGGGATCAAGTAGCAGATGGACTAACCAAGGGACTCGCCTCAGTAAGCATGATTAGAGGATGTGACAAGATGGGCTTAGTGAATATCTTTCACCCATCTTGAGGGGGAGTGTTGATATGGTATGTTGGGTGTCATATTTAAGTATAGTATAAGCACATGGGAATATCCTGAGGACATATTTGGGATGCCAGAATATGTCACAGGATATTCCATTATGAGATTATTGTCATAATGATTGAGATCATTGTATTAATGACTGTAAGGCTATATAATGCCAATGAGACAATCAATAAAATCATCAACTAATTTCAACAATTTTCATTGCTTGCTTTCACTGTCTAGCATTTGTATCGAATTACTGAGAGAAAGAGAAGAAGAGTTCTACATCGTTGTTGGTGCAAATACAGGTGAGCAAGTAAGCGTAGTGCGAAGTCGCATGGAAGATCTCTCTCAACAATTCACCAACTAGTGAGTGACTTCGATCATTCGATGAATCCTTAATCTTCATGCTCCACAAAAAGAAATACTTTGTTAACGCCTAGTACTCTGATTAACGATACCTAGCAAGAACCCAGAAAGATAAGTAATCACATGCCTATTAACTTGTGTTGTTGTAAAATGACGGATTATGGTAAGTCCCTGGATTGGACGGTAAGTATTTTGAGCTATGGCGTTCAAGGCAAACTAATGAGAATTGTGACATTTTATCAAGTTTCTGTACGTGCATGATATGTTCCTTTATTAGTAAAGTTACATATGCATGTATGGTCATGGACAACTTGTGCACAAGATATAGTTCCTCAAACGGTACTATGAGGCCATGAACCCAATTCGATCTAGGGAAAACAAGGAATCGGAATAAACGGGACTTTAAGTGGGACTATGGTGTTGACGTACTAGCATCTGAATATGTGGGACTTTAAGTGAGGCTAGTTACCTGCGTTGTAAAGGATACCGAAATTCCATTATGTCGAGATAGCACATAGCCAGTGACCTTCATATAGAAAAATGTCGTAGCTAACAATGTCTTATGCAGACAGAGTAAGTTGTTACTTATATGCTGGGAAGGATAAACGACCACAAATAAGATTCACCGACGGATGAAAGTCATATTATTGCTCTATGTTTCCTATCATATATGAATTGTTAATGGACCCTAAGGCAACATATCAAAATCACTATTATAATATTTCTCTCACATTTTAATTAGTGTTGATTTTAGGGGAGATTGGTTACAGTCACTCACTAGTATACGACAATATACTGTCATACGTTTATGTGGGCCCAGGTACTGAGAACTTATTAGCTGCTCGGAGACGCTAAAGGCTTGTGTCTGACTCTTTAGAAGCCTTGCACTCTTGACGCTTCCAAGTGGACAAGAAGACCCCAGCTGAATGTCTTAAGTTTTGTTTTTTTATAAAGGAAATCATATATGTAACGGTTGTATTTTATTTCAATATTTCTTCAAATTGTAAGCAAAATTTTGTGTTTCTACTCAGCCGTTTGAGGGCCTTATGTTTTTCACTGTAAAGTTATCAATAAAAAGATTTCTATTTCAATATGTGTATTCAATTTCTATGTGATATGCTTCAAATTGTTTGAATAATATATGTTTTATAAAATGAGCACGAGCATATCCCGTACGAGCGCAAATCAGATTTGTACGATATCACGTCCAGTGGAAACCTTCGATTTTATGGAATCGGACTTGACACCACTTGTGGCAAAATTCTTTCATCTTTGGGGTATGGAACTGAGTGTTGTTATCCAAAATCATAATTTGTGGAATCCAAAATTTACTGTGGCGAGTGCCTTGGCCTCAACCCACTTTGTGAAGTAGCCCATCGCGACGAGAATAATATTCCGCTGTCCTGGGGCTTCAGGGTAGTGGGCCAGAGATATTTGCTTGAATTTTGAACTTGAACTCAAGAGAATAATCTCACATCCATGTGACAACCTCAAGTGTGTATTTCAATATAAGATTAATCTTTTATTGACTTATGCACATGGGGAATGGTATCCCATATGGTTGGTATGGTGAAATATTTTCAAGAGGGCGAGGATTAAGACCTCCAAAAAATATTTAAAAATTTTGTTACTTATTTCTTTAAATTTTTCCTTAGGAGCTAGGCCCCGAAGAGACTCAGACTCAGACGAGGGCATGGGCGAATGGCAAAAAGAGGCATTTTGATAGCCGAAGTGAGGGTAACAAAGAGCGTTCCAGAAGATTTTTTCGAACTTACTGGTTCCTGGAAGCACATCGATGAAAATGGTCGAATCTTGCTTTAAGCAACGATGATTTTCATTACCCCAGCAAGGATTCCTTTTCTGTTGTATAACTTGTATTTCAATTTCTTTCTCCGTTTTGATTATAACATGGTTGCATAGTAGTAATTTACAAAATCAGTTTGTAATCTTTAGTTATGTTCATGTTGCTATTATCGTCAAGGAGTTGTAATTTTTGTTTTCCACGTAATTTTATACGATTTTTGTAGCTCAAACATTAACAATCTCAAAACAAGATCCGAACAACGAAGGTAGAAAAATGTGCAAGTCTCCTCGAAACAAGTTTTTATAAACTTGAAAAAATCGATGGAGAACACTACAACATCTGAAAAAGGAAGATCAATCCCAATCATCAACTCGTTAACGTTGAATGTGTGTACACGGATCGAGAACCTATTTTTCCAGAAACTGATGATGCATAAAAAGCTGTCCAACGCGATTACTTCACAGGAGAAATAGAGAAGAGATAACAAACTATGCAAGTTGTTGATTTTCAACTCCATGGATGATTCCATGGCAGAGTCGTACAAGGACTTTGCAAGAAACGTTTGGGAGTCTCTTGAAAAACAGTACAAAGATGACGAGAATATATCCAAAATTTATCTCGTCGACAAATTTATGAAAGTACAATTTGAAGATAAAAACAATGTTGTCATAAGTCAAAGAACTACTGAAATTGTAGCAAAAGCTTAAGAAGGAAGGTATGCCTCAAGAAAATAAGTTTATGGTGGGAGCCATCTTCTCCAAGCTCCTTTCTGGATGGAATAATTTTACTACCGACATGTACCGCAAGAAGATTGAGATCATGCTAGAAGATCTTTTCCGTTGAATTCATATTGAAGAGGAAGCCAAACGCCAAATTAAAATGGGCACTGTCCAAACAGTTTGCAAAAGTAAATATGGTACATTCTAGAGATTCAAACATAAGGCTTCCTACAAAAAAAAAAGACTTCAACCATCTGAATGTGAAGTCAAGTGTCCTTCAAGCACAAGTACAGCAACGACAGGACTTGTTTCAATTGTGGAAAGAATGATCATTTCAAGAAGGACTGCAGATCCAAACCCAAAATAAAATCAAGAGTAAAATGAGCTTAATTTGGTTGCTATGGTTGCACAGGTTAACTCATTTGGCATGAACATTGATTGGTGGGTGAACTTAGGTGCATCTTGCCACCGGTGTTCAAAGAAGAAGTTGTTCACCACTTATAAATCTACTTTTGAGAATGTCTCGATGGCGAACAAATCTTAGACTGAAATTTTGGGGACTAGTTCAGTGGTGCGAAAACCGACTTCAGAAAAGTCACAAAGCATGTACAAGTTATAGACAAGAACTTGATCTCTGAAAGTCTGTTGTGCAAAACATGAGGATGAAAATCAATGCTGGCAGATAATGATGTCTTAAAAATGAGCATACTTCGGAAAGGCTTTCTGTACAAAATAGATGTTTAAATTATAACTTGTAGTTTATTCTGAAAGTATTAATGTAGTATAGGTTTCCAGAATAGACTAGAACATATTTATTGTAAAAGAATAAATAAGATGTCTAGTCTATGCCTTATCTCCAAATGTAAAGGTAAGAAAGTGAAGAAATATGAAGTTTGTTCGCAAACTAAAATTATAAGAAAGTCATTCAGATGGATGAATCGTAGCACCGATCTTTTGGAGTTTGTGCACTCAGATATCAGTGACTTTAATCACTTCTCCACAGAGGCCGGAATGAAATACTTTATTATCTTCATCGACGACTTCTCGGAATGCGCGTTCGTTTATCTTCTCAAATCGAAAGATGAAGCGTTACAGAAGTTCAAGGACTTCAAGGCAAAAGCTGAGCGTCAAACGGGACCACCCAAGAGATTGAGAAGCGATCGAGGCGAAGACTATCGTTCCTTTCAATTCGCATCGTGCTGCAAAGAACATGGAATTATCAATGGTACGTCTCCTCCTATTCCCCCAATCCAATGGACTAGCAGAAAGGAAGAACTTGATAGTGACGGAGATGATGAACTCTATGTTGTTAACTGTTGGTCTTCCAAACTATTTTTGTGGGGAGAAATTGCGCTAACGGCTACCTTCATTCTTAATAGAGTATTGTTTGCACAGTCAGACATCACTCCTCATTAACTCCGGTTTAAAGTCAGATTCAACTTGAATGTTATTCGAGTGTGGGAGTGTTTAGCTTATGTGAAGCTTCCTGACATTAAGATTCAAAAGATGTAAACAAGGACTAGGAAGACAATATTCCTGGAATATGCATAAAAGAGTGACGCTCGAATTTTTTTTAATTTGGAATCAAATTAAATGATTGAGTCTCATGGCGCTGAATTCTTTGAAGACAAGTTTACGAGGCACAAGAATATTGTTCTCACAGATATTACCAAGAATATTGTAAGCACCGAGGAGACTAGTACTTCCAAAGAAGTTGTAGTTCAAGAGAAGATTGTCTTTGAAGAGGCAATATTTGAACCAATACTCGTTGAACCGTCATCAAAAGCGAGTGAGAAGGCCAAAGGACTTCGGAGAAGAATTTATCACCTATTATGTTGAAGCATATCTGCTTACCTATGATAAGACGATGAAGACCAAAGACGCTATTTTCTAAAAGGAGGCAATTAATAACGTGATTGACTCCATAATATCCAATAACACTTGGGTGTTCATCAATCTCTCTGAAGGAGCGAAACCTATCGGAAGCAAATGGATCTTTAAGAAGAAGATGACTGATTGAACTGTTGATAAGTTCAAGGCTAGACTGATGGCTAAAGGGTGTATGCTCATGCAGAATTGAAAAGTCATATCTTATGACTCCAGACAGCTGAAGCAGTACGAGAAGAACTACCCTATATATGATTTGAAATTGACGACAATTGTGTTCAAATTGAAATTGTGACAACACTATCTTTATGGTGTGACTTTCGAAATTTTTATCGATCACAAGTGTCTCAAGTATATATTCACCCAAAGGGAATTGAATATGTGGTAGAGGCGTTGTTTGGAACTAATTAAAGGTTATGACTTGCTGATCACGTACACATCGACCAAAGAAAATGTTGTAGCAGATGCTTTCAGTCGAAGTTTGTGAGAATGTTGTCTATAGCAAGCAAGGTACTACAAGAATTTGAAGTGATTGGTATCGAATTCCAAGTTTGAAACCTTGGGGGCACAATCGGCTCAACTGCAGCGAGAGACGAGCTTACAAGAAAACATAAAGACCGCACAAATGATGACATATTCCTGCAGAGGATGCTTGAGTTGATTTCAGGAGAAAATACGGCCGATTTTGTGAAGCATGAAGATGGAATGTTGTGTGAAAGGAAGATTATGTGTTCGAAATCAAAAAAAAAATATTGACATAAGCACATTATGTGAGGTATTTCTTACATCCGAGAAGTGTGAAGATGAAGAGGAACCTACGCATAATCTTTTGGTGGCACGATATGAAGGATGTGGCTCTCATCATGTCACAGTGCATGACCTATCAAAGAGTAAAAGAACACCAGAGACCAGACGGGAAGATGCAAAACCTCGCCATCCCAGAGTGGAAATATGATCACATTGCCATGGATTTCATTGTGGGTTTGCCGAAGATGCAGCGAGGAAATAAAACAATTTGGGTCATTGTTGATAGATTGACCAAGTCGACTTATTTTATCGCAATCAAGGTCTCATGGTTAGTTTAAATTAATATTAATAGGATTGTTCGACTGCACATAGTTCCAACTTCACATAGTTCCAACTTCAATAATTTCAGACTGAGACGGATGATTCTTGTCGCGTTTCTGGAATAGTCTACAGTCTGCAATGGGGACAAAATTAAAGTTTAGTTCTGCATATCATACTCAAACTAATGGTCAAACGGAAATGATAAATCAGATTCTCGAAGATGTATTACGGCTCTATGCGATAGATATGAAGACAAGTTAAGATACGCACTTGATGTTGGCGGAGTTTGCATATAGCAATAGCCAGCAATCGAGTATTCAAATAGTCCCGTATGAGACACTCTATGGGAGGAAGTGTTGGTCACCGATATGCTGGAATGAAATCGGTGTACGACAAGTACTTGAACCAGAACCGGTAGAGCAAACCGTTGAAAATGTCTGCATGATTCGAAAGAGACTTCGTATTGTGCAAAGTTGACGGAAGAATTATGTTGATATAAATACTCATCGACGGTCGTTGGAATTTATGGTAAGAGACCATATGTTTTAAAGGTGACACCTATGTAGGATATAATGAGATTCGGAATTAAGGACAAGCTAAGTGTGATATTTGTTGGTCCTTTCGAAGTCCTTGAGAGGGTTGCACTTATAGCTTATTGGATTGCACTACCACGTATACGATATCTTCTATGTTTCTCACCTTAGAAAATATATGCATGATCCAAGTCCTGTTGTGAGTTTTGATCAGCTAGAACTGTGTGTAGACTTATCATATTCAAAGGAACCCGTTCAGATCCTGGATAGGAAGGAAAAAGTTTTATGGAATCGATTGCTGTCTTTGATTAACGTGCTTTGCCAAAACCATTCAGTAGAAGAGTCGACATGGAAACTTGAGGTAGAGATAAGGGAGTACCTTTCCTTGTTTGTTTAGTTTAAGGTAGAATTTTTGTTTTAAGTTTCGAGGACGAAACTTTTTCTTAGTAGTATGTTATGTAGTGTCCCGCTCCGGAAGGCGCACTATGTGCAGGCTTATGTTTAGTTTGACTCAGTCGAAACAGAGTATTAAAAATCTTCGACAACTAATCGATCTGGATAAATGCATAGAGAATCATTCCAATTCATAGATTGACTTTTGTTGGAACGAGTCATAAATACAATGGATTGTGTCTTGGCGAATGAACTCTATATAAAAGACTCTTCCCACATATTTTTATTGTAGTTTTCTTTGGACGTTTTTGCTGCTTGGTTTTGATGAATGCACTTTTGTATTATTTTCGATAATTGTTTCTATTGTCCACTTTTATCGATTTCTGCATTTATTTCTTAGAATTTAGAGAGAGGATAAAAGGAGGGTACTGATTCGATGTTGGTGCCACTGTAGGAGGACGCGTAACTGAAGTTTGATCGTTATGAAACAATTCTTATCCTTTCGGCGATTCTCTAACGAGTGGAATGTTTTGGGCCTTCTCTTCTATTTCTTCACACCTTAACATAAAGAATTTTTTGTATCCTTGTAACGTTCTGAGATCAATGATGTCTAGTAGAATGTAACTAATAAATGAAAGATGTATGCATGTTGTAACAGTAAGAAATCGGAACACTGGATAACTGTAAAATGTTAAGTACATCTATGCACGAGATTTATGTAGTAAGTGCTTCATATGAGAAGTTGAATGAATGTGGTATGGTACTACGATATAGTCGAAATAGTTTGGGACCACTGGGTCGGCAATCGGAACAATACTGAATCGCGAGAATGAATTGATATACAAGGAGAGATTTATATTTATTTATTTTAGTTTTTATACCATGCTTATGTTTTATAGTTAAACTGTTCACGTCTGCATGGTCATTGACAACTTGTGTACAAGGTTTGACTTTTTTCAAACGGAATCCAGAACACTGGAACTGAATCGACCTAGTAAAAAATTATGTGAAACATGCTTCACACACGAGATATTACGGGACCTTAGGGGGGCTAGCTACCCGTACTGGAAGGACGCATCATAATACTACATAATAGTATTTTATGGTATCGGATTCACCAATGACCTCTTATAGATATGTTACATGCTAACGAATGTCTTATGCATGTGTGGTAAGTAATATATCTATGTTTTATGCAGGAAAGATGTTGGTATATTAGAATGTATTAGGGAATTTTATGTAAGATGGACGGTTGTAAGGCTATATATATATAGCCAAGAGATTATTAATAAAAGAATTGCACTCCAAAATATTATACATGGTATCAGAGCACAAACCCTAGCCGCCACAAACCCTAGCCGCCACCACCGCTGCCGCACCACCACCGCCGCCACCATCGCCGACGCACCGCTCGCCCACCACTGCCGCCGCCGCCGCCATCACACTTCCGCCACCACCGCGAAGCCGCGACTCCTGCGGAGCCCGCAAGAGCCTTCTGCCGTGGTTTTCGGCGTCTCCCGCGGGTCGTTCCGGACGTTGACATCGAAAGCCTAGATCCGATGGGAGAGAGGCATGATCGGATCTAGGAGAGGACGAAGAGGACGGACGTGAATCGTGGGACGGGTGTGAGGTGATCGGAGAAGAGGAGGATCGATGGAGAAGATCATCAAAAAGTTGGACCCTGCAGAGGTCGCAACGTTGATGAAGCTGATGAAACTGTCGGCTAGTGAGAGCGCGACACGAACACCGGCGAAGTTGGAACTTTCCTCCATCGATCTGAAGCTTGATGGACCGACCATCTACCTGAGTTGGTCACGACATGTGAGGAGAACCCTCGCAGGGAAGAACCAGGAGGATTTCTTGTCAGGAGAGAAGACAGAGCCGGATGAGGACTTGGCAGGACGCGATGAGTGAAAGTCCACTCATATGGTGATATACATTTGGCTCCTCAATTCTTTAGTCCAGTCGATCGCCGCCATAGTGGATGGTCTTGAGATGGTAAATGACATGTGGGAGAAGTTGAGGAGGACCTACGATGGTATGGAAAATAACTTGAGGGTTTTCCAGATCAAGGGGAAGATCGATGACACCGTACAGGGAGAGAAGACGGTGCATGAGTATGCTACGGAGTTGGAGCGTCTGTAGTTGGATTACGATCACTCCTCAGATCGGGCGAGCTGCGAGGACCCGAAGTGTAAGGAAAGACAGGTATGTCTGCAGGAGAGGACGATGAAGTTTCTTAAGGGGTTGGCCGCAGTGTTTGCTCAGAGGACATCACTACTTCTAGACCAACCGAAAATCCCTACACTTAAGGAGGTTATCTCGGTCATGATCCAGAAGGAGACTTGCATCAAGCTGCAGGCAGGGACATGTGGTCCTCCTCAGCACTGGAGGTTGCCAATTCAGGTGGCACAAGACCTAAGGAAGACCCCCGACAGTGCTACAACTGCGGAGAGGTGGACCATCTGAGGTATGCTTGCACCATACCATCCAAGGAGGAAGATTCAGGTGGTGGACGTGGACAGTTTGGATGACATGGCCGTGGTCATAGGGGTCAACGGGGTGGTCGAGAAGGTTATCAGACGAACCTGCTGGTAGCAGAAGGCAAGGAGGGAACTGATGGTGCCTATACTGAGGAGGGTCAGGCATTGCTGGGCATGCTGGAGGTACTCAGGAGAAAACAGAGAGCGTCAAGCGATGGAGACAAGAGGAGTGGGACAGAGGAGGCGTCCACCTCAGTCTTCGTCAGAGGCAACGCTGACATGTATGCCCATCCATCGGAAGGTACTGACGACTCACTCGCCCTTATATCTATGTCTTTCCTTAGATCGTCGGACTGGATTGTCGATTCGAGTGCGTCTCGACACGTGACGGAATGCTAGTGAGTTATCTTCCTACACTCACCTAGCATCGGCGGACAGCATTCAAACAACCGATGGTACTTTCCAGTCAGTGGTCGGTAAGGGTGCTGTCGATTGTACAGGTTCAGTAAAATTATCCAATATTTTGCATGCTCCTTTTTCAATCAGTCTTTTGTACATTAGTCCTATAATCCTCCAACTAAAATGCATTCTCGTTTGATATTCTTAAGATGATCTTCCAGGAGAAGGAGACAGGACGAAGACTTGGGACTGACACTTGGCATGATGGACTGTGGTACCTGGATCGGGAAGGGCTAGATTCGGCATTGGTGTCTGTGGCAGAGAGGGCAGGAATGGGAGAACCGAAGATGAGTACCGAGGATACATTGATACTCTACCACAGGCGGTTGGGGCACTCCTCTTTTGATATTTTGAGTAGGTTGTATCCATCTATTTATGAGAAAGCAAATAATGAGAAACTAGTATGTGATGCATGTGATTTAGGCAAACTTACTAGGAGCTCATATGTTAGTGCGGACCATAGGAGCTCTTCTGTTTTTGATATTATACATTATGATGTTTGGGGACCGTGTGCCACAACTACTATGAATAGTTACAAGTATTTCGTTTCTTTTATTGATTGTTCCTCTCGTGTCATCTGGCTGTATTTGATGAAGAATAAGAGTGATGTCTTTGCCAGTTTTCGGAACTTTTATAAATATGTCCAGACTCAGTACAGGGCAGTGGTGAAGGTACTGAGGTCTGACAATGGGACAGAGTATACCAACAAAGCACTTGAGGAATACCTGCCAGCCCAAGGGATACAGCATCAGACCACATGTGTATACATACCAGCAAAGAATGGAGTGGCAGAAAGGAAGAACAGACACCTTCTGGAGGTGGCAAGGAGCATGATAATGGCCATGAATATCCCACAGTCTGTGGAGACATGCAGTATTTATAGCAGCTTAACTGATCAACATAATGCCCTCGAAAGTACTGGAATGGAAGTCTCCATGTGAGATATTGCAAGAAAATAATAGTGGGATACTCCCGCTGAAGGTGTTTGGCTGCGTATGTTTTGTGAAGGACAACAGACTGTCTGTTTGAAAACTTGACCCTACAGCAGTCAAGTGTGTCTTCGTGGGCTATTCGACAACTCGGAAGGGGTACGTGTGCTGGAGCACAGTAGAGAAGAAGAGGTCTGTGAGCATGTATGTTCACTTCAGGGAGCTTGTAAACCCCCTGATTTTTCAAGAATTTTTAAAATCTATTTTTTACAATTTTCTGGAATTTTTCTGGTATTTTTAACTAATTAAAATCAAGGTATTTCGACATTAAATAAAATTAAATATTTTTAAAATATATTAAAATATTATGAAAATAATATTTGTGGGTGTAAAATAAAATATTGGACTTAGGATAATTTTTCTGGAATTTATTGGACCCCGAACCCATTTTTAAAGGACCTAAAATCCTATTTTAATTAAAACCCAAATAGACCAGGTTGAACCGGGCTCAAACCGGTCTGAACCGGGCTGAACCCGGTCCAACCAAACCGGACCGGACCGCCCCCTTACGGGTCGGATCCGGCCAACCTGACCCGAATCCTGCCCGATCCGAACCCGCATCCCCCACGACCCGATCCTGCTCATATGTTAGTGCGGGCCATAGGAGCTCTTCTGTTTTTGATATTATACATTATGATGTTTGGGGGCCGTGTGCCACAACTACTATGAATAGTTACAAGTATTTCGTTTCTTTTATTGATTGTTCCTCTCGTGTCATCTGGCTTTATTTGATGAAGAATAAGAGTGATGTCTTTGCCAGTTTTCGGAACTTTTATAAATATGTCCATACTCAGTACAGGGCAGTGGTGAAGGTACTGAGGTCTGACAATGGGACAGAGTATACCAACAAAGCACTTGAGGAATACCTGCCAGCCCAAGGGATACAGCATCAGACCACATGTGTATACATACCAGCACAGAATGGAGTGGCAGAAAGGAAGAACAGACACCTTCTGGAGGTGGCAAGGAGCATGATAATGGCCATGAATATCCCACAGTCTGTGGAGACATGCAGTATTTATAGCAGCTTAACTGATCAACATGATGCCCTCGAAAGTACTGGAATGGAAGTCTCCATGTGAGATATTACAAGAAAATAATAGTGGGATACTCCCGCTGAAGGTGTTTGGCTGCGTATGTTTTGTGAAGGACAACAGACTGTCTGTTTGAAAACTTGACCCTACAGCAGTCAAGTGTGTCTTCGTGGGCTATTCGACGACTCGGAAGGGGTACGTGTGCTGGAGCACAGTAGAGAAGAAGAGGTCTGTGAGCATGTATGTTCACTTCAGGGAGCTTGTAAACCCCCTGATTTTTCAAGAATTTTTAAAATCTATTTTTTACAATTTTCTGGAATTTTTCTGGTATTTTTAACTAATTAAAATCAAGGTATTTCGACATTAAATAAAATTAAATATTTTTAAAATATATTAAAATATTATGAAAATAATATTTGTGGGTGTAAAATAAAATATTGGACTTAGGGTAATTTTTCTGGAATTTATTGGACCCCGAACCCATTTTTAAAGGACCTAAAATCCTATTTTAATTAAAACCCAAATAGACCAGGTTGAACCGGGCTCAAACCGGTCTGAACCGGGCTGAACCCGGTCCAACCAAACCGGACCGGACCGCCCCCTTACGGGTCGGATCCGGCCAACCCGACCCGAATCCTGCCCGACCCGAACCCGCATCCCCCACGACCCGATCCCTCTCCCCTGCGCCCCGCTCGGCCCGTAACCGTCCGCCGCGTCTTCCGGCCACGCCCCTCCGCCTCGCCCGTGGCCAACCGCCTCCCCGCCCGCGCCCCTCGGCCCACGACCCCCCCTCTCCTCCGCCTCGCTCGGCCTCCCTGCCCTATAAAACCCTCCCCCGGTCGACCTCTCCGCCGCGAGAAACCCCCACCGCCACCGACAACCCCCGCCGGATCTCCCAGCCACCGCCGCCACCCTCCTCGAGCCTCGCTGCCGACGCCGCACCGCCCTCGCCAGCCTCCGCCCGCCTCCTCCGGCGGCTCCCACCACCAGCAGCAGCCAGCAGCAGCCGTCCCGCCCGCCTCCGGCCGCCCGAGCCCCTGCGCCGCCTCCCCGCGCGCCGCCGCCTCCAGCCCTTGCCGCCTCCGCTGCCCCCGGCCTCCCTCCGGCCAGCTCCGCCGCCTCCGGCATCGTGCCCTAGCCTTAACCCTAGGTTGCACAGTACCCGGACACGACTCAGCTCGTGTCGAGACGACACGAGGACACGCGAATCCTCGATTTACGGAGCCCTGTTCAGGTAACCCGTTCTCTCTGCTCGTTGACCCGTTTTCGGTTCCGTCTGTTGCAACGTGAACCCTGCGTGACCCTCTCTATGCCTGTGCAAACCGCTCGGTGTGTCGCATCCTGTGGCGATCGCGAACCGTGATCCAAAAACAGAAAAAATAACCCCATGTTTCACCCCGGAACTGAGTACGTCCTGTCAAACGGGACGACTTGGTCGCGTGCGGTCTTCACCGATACGTGCGCGTCGTTGACACGGACGTGCGAGATTTCGCAGAAGTTGATTTGGATGTGCATGCACACCGGAATCAACGCGTATCCGTCGACAACGCCCCGTATTCGTCCGTTCTGAATCTCGTTATAACTTCGTGTACACACGTCGGATCGAAACGAAACTTGCGCCATCGGACTCGTAGCAATACGCTGGTCCTGTGACCCAAGTTTGGTTCGATTCTGAGAACGTTGACAAAATCGCATATCGTGGGCCCCACAGGCTCCACTTGACGGGCGATTTTGTGATCGGCTCATCGGAATCCAATTCTGCAAGTTCCGTTGGGTTCGTATCATCGTTATGGACTTGTTGACATTAAGTTTGACGAATTTGGAGACCATTGGTTCTGACACATTTTTCGGTGCAAAGCGGCCTACATATGGACCCCGCTTTGACCAGAAATGTCATTTTTGCCCCTGTGTCCAAATTGGACTCTAAGGACAGGCGTTTCTAGCTATTTGATATTTTCTGAACCTGATGGTAATGTTTGTTTCAGCATCCGGAGACGTTCCTGGAGATTTCACAAACACCAGAGCCGCAGTTGGAAACCAAACACCAGGCAAGTGTACCTTGCCAACTTGCAGTGATTCCTGTTATAGTACTTTGCTTGAGTTCTATGTACATATATATATAATCTTGACATAAATGTTCAACCCAGGACCGTGTGACTTTACTTAGCGTCTGATTAATAGTCGGGTGCCAACCCCGTACGCGGAGTTGTGTAACGTCACATAGAGATGGATATCGAGACCCTATACATTCTCGTACTGGTCATATCAAGTACATCATAACCCAGGACACTTGACACTATTCATGAGACAGAATCTTCCTGAGATATTCATGATGATTCTGTATATGATACAGGTTTTATGACATAGACATTTTATTCATAGACATTATATGACTTGCTGCATTAGTTATGATCTTGCGTGTCATGGACATGAGACGTGTGATTACATTGGGTGGGGAGAGACACACGGGCTACAGGCTGATTTATATATTTATTATGGTGAGGCCTTAGACTCTACATCAGAGCTAGGCACTCTACTAGTGTTATATTTATTGTGAGGCCTCAGACTCTATATCAGAGCTAGGCACTCTACTAGCGATATCTCTGCTACCGGCTCCCCGACACAGAGCTTGTAGTGGTCTCAGCCTGAGTTTTAGTGATGCTCTCAACTTGCATTTCACATAGATGGTTATATAGTTTATCCTATTGTTCATTTATTGCTGCACTGCATTATTTATTTTGGCTTGAGTTATTTGGTACCATACTATGTCCCCTGAGGACCTGGATCCGGATTATGTCCCCAGGATTAGCTGACGAGATCTATCCCGAGGTATACGGGACCGGAGCATTAACATTAGCAGAAGCAGGTGCCTACATTAGAGCAGAACCAGAACCTGAGGACGAGATCGTGCCAGAGGACTTCTCCTGAGTATTGGCTTTATATACTCAGTTATTTCTGTTTCTAGTCATTCCTTTATTTTCTGTCTATTGCATTGATGTATCAGACTTATTCTCGGATTGTTCCCCAAGACACGTTTATTGAGATATGTTAGATTATATTTATTTGTAAACACCCTAAATTTCAGAAATAAAAGTTAATACAATTTTTCCCGTATTTTTGGTGTTCTTCTGGAATTTAAAAGCTAAGGTGATTGTGGGTTAAATAATTTTAAGTGTGACCAAATGGAGTTAAAATATTCTGGAAATAGAAATTTATTGGGTAAAATGGAAAACCGGACGCATGGCATTTTTCGGTGAATTTATTGGACACCGGAGCAATGTATCGAGGACCTTAAGCTGTTGAATTGGGAACCAAACCCAAATTCGAACCAACCCAGACCAAACCCGACCCGCTGCAAACCCTAGGCGGCCGCCAACACTGTAGCAGCCTATAAAACCCTCCTCGTTTTCCGTGCTCAGCCATCTGAACCCTAGCCGCTCATCCCCATCGCCGTCGTACCCCGAACTCCGACGCCTCCCATCGCCAGCGACCCAACACTCGACCTTTTCCCCTCCGCGCGAGCAGCCATCGACCCCGACACCGCCGAATCCCAGCCCCGCTGTCGACTCCAAGCCGAACTCCGACGCCTCCCATCGCTGTCCTCCGCGATCCGTCAGTCGTCGACGTAGCCGCCGACTTCACAGCAGACCGATCTGACCCAGGCCGCCGCCGCCGACCAATCTGAACCCGCGGCCATCCCTTTCGAAGGCTCGACTCCGCCGGAGTCCGCGGGACGCTGCCACTTTCGACGATCAACTCGCGGCCTCACCCCTCCGCCGCGAGCACAGTCCACCCCGAGCGCGACTCATCCGCCTCACAGCAACTCCGCGGACACGAGGAAGCAGAAATTCTGAACCAGGACACGGAATTGGCTTTCGGACACGCGGAAAACAGAATTCGCGGAGCACTGTTCAGGTATTGATTTCTCCCAACTCGCGACTCCGTTTTCAATTCCGTCGATTGCTATGCGTAGACTGTATACCCCTCTCGGTGCCAGTGCAATTCGCTCGGTGCATCGCGTCTTGTAGTGGTCGTACACCGCGATCCAAAACAGAAAAAAAACAACGCCCTGTTTCACCTCGGAACTGAGCCCGCCCCGCCAATCGGGACGACTTGGTCGCACGTGGTCTTTACCAAACTGTGCGCGACGTTGATACGGTCGTGTAGGATTTCGCAGAAGTCGATTCGGAGGTGCGTGCACCCCGGAATCAACGCGTATCCGCCGACGACACCCCGTATCCGCCGATTCTGAAACACGCTGTAACTTCGTGTACACACGTCAGATCGAGACGAAACTTGCGCCATCGGGTCCGTAGTAATACGCTGGTCCTGTGAGCCAAGTTTGGTTCGATTCTGAGAACGTTGACAAAATCACGTATCGTGGGCCCCACAGGCTCCACTTGACGGGTGATTTTGAGATCGGCTCATCGGAATCCAATTCTGGAAGTTCCGTTGGGTTCGTATCATCGTTCCTGACTTGTAGACACTGAGTTTGCAGAATTTGGAGACCTTTGACCCTGACACGCTTTTCGGTGCAAAGTGGCCCACAGGTGGAACCCGCTTTGGCCCGAAAATGACCTTTTTGCCCCTGTGTCCAAATTGGACGTAAGGACAGGCATTTCCAGCTATTTGACATCTTCTGAGACTGTTGGTGATATTTATTACAGCTTTTGGAGTAGTCCCTACCGGATCCACAGATACCAGGACGACAGTTGTTGATATCCGAACATCAGGCAAGTGTACCTTGCCAAACTCTGCAGTTTAGTTATCTATTTTCCTTGCTTTATATATATTGCTGTGCATGCTCAACCTAGGACCGTGTGACGTACTTAGCGTCCGATTATCAGTCGGGTGCCGACACCGTATGCAGTGTTGGGTACGGTCATTTAGAGATGGATATCCGTGACATTTTATATTCTCGTACTTGTCTTATCAAGTACCATATGACCCAGGACACTTGACACTATTCATGAGACAGGATTTTCCCGAGATATTCGTGGTAATTCTGTATAGGATACAGGACATGGACATTATACTATTAGATACTTTATGACTGGTTGCATTTAGCTATGATCGCGCTTGACATGGGCATGAGACGTTGTGGTCATGATATGCGTGGTTACATTGGGTGGGGAGAGACACACAGGCTACAGGCTGTATTTATATATATCTTCTATTATTGAGAGGTCGTAGACTCTCGTAGCAGAGCTAGACCCACTACCGGTTATTACCGCTACCGGCTCCCTGACACAGAGCTTGTAGTGGCTCAGCCTGAGACTAGTGATGCTCTCACTTGCATTTACACTTAGATGGTTACATATTTACCCCTTTGTTTCATTTAGTTATATATTGCTGCACTGCTTATCTGTATTTATTGGCATGAGCTTTCTTGTACCTTGCTATGTCCCCTGAGGACCTGGATCCGGATTTTTGTCCCCAGATTTTGCAGGCGAGGTTTATCCCGAGGTTTACGGGACCGGAGCAGGAGCTGATCCAGGAGTTGTACCACCATCCGAGGACGAGGTCTTAGCTGAAGACTTCTCTTGAGCATCCTTATTTATGCTCAGCTTTTATTATTTATTTCAGTCTTTTATATTCTGGTCAGATGAACCATTGTACTAGATAATTATCGGGTTGTTCCCCGAAGTACTATGTGAGACTGGATGATGATTTACATTCCTTATTTATTCTGTGGATCATGGTTATGTCTTGTGTGGATGAGATTAGTTGTACCATGATTGTCGTAGACTTGTTTTACAGCTTAAGTATGCCCTGATGGATCCTTTATAGTGAGTTGGTCCATCGGTGCGTACTGCTGGCCGTTGACACGCGTCTGGTCCCACGGTATTTTGGGACTGGGGCGTGACATGGTTTTTGTGGTGGCCCATGCAGGTCTACGATTTAATAGTTCGGTTTCAACTTAGGGACCGGACCAGCCTGCCTTAAGGATAGTATAAACTATAGGATCTCATCCATTATTTAACCAGTTGTTGAACTCTATATCGATCTCGAATTTTGTTACTTGAACTGCATCCTGTATTGATTCCTCTGAGCGTTCTCATAGTTTATCTTTTGATTTGCAGAGCAATGGATTCCGGGAACAGAGATGATATTCCTTTGGATACGCCACACGACGCTGTGGTTACTTACGGAGACGGAGTGACACCAGGGGATGGTGGACAAGCATCGCAGAGTGATCAAACCGGACAGCCTAATCCAAGGTTCCGGAGAAATGACATCCCACCTCCACCACAGTTCACTCCCCAGATGCCAGTATTCCCGCCAGGACAAGCCATGGACGGGCAACAAATGTTCCAGATGATGTATGCTATGATGCAAGCACAGCAACAGATTCAGCAGGAGGCCCATCGGCAGGAGGCCGAGTATCTGAGGACCAGCCTGGTATCCGCATTGGAGCAGGCAAATCCCCCAACGAGGCGAACAGCGACGGGATCTATCACTGATTTCCGTCACCTCAAACCTCGCACATTTTCTGGTAAGGAAGGGCCAACGGAAGTTCATGAGTGGCTCACCAATATTCAGCATCAGTTGGAAGCCGCTGAACTTCCGAGAGAGAAGTGGATGACTGCAGTTAGAATGCAGTTAACTGATAATGCGCACCACTGGTGGTTAGCAGAAGAAAGGAGGCTCGGACAGGACAGAGTCACATGGGAAGAGTTCTCTAGACTCTTCCAAGAGATGTACATCCCGGCAGTCGCACGGTCAGAGCTCAGAGACAGGTTCAACCGCCTTATCCAAGGCAGCATGTCAGTGGAGGAATATAATGCGGAATTTATTCGCCTGAGCCGCTTTGCCCCGACATTGATTTCGACGGAGGAAGAAAAAGCAGAGAAGTTCTTTGACGGCTTGAAGTTCGAGCTTCAGAGAGTGATTGGATCGGTAGCACCTACCTCTTATACCGATGTCCTTGCAGCAGCCCGACGCTTGGAGCGCGTCGCTAGAAGGGAGACTAACCTGAAGAGGCCTATCACATCAGCACCATCCAGGCCAGCACATGGGGATTCGGCAAAGCGAACCCAGAGGGGTATGCCAGATAGAGCAGCACATAGAGACAGACCTCTTCCTACTTGTCACCACTGCGGCAAGGTAGGACACACTGAGAAGGAATGCAGGCGTAAGTTGGGACTATGTTTGAGCTGCGGATCCAGCCAGCACTTTTCCAGGGACTGTTCCGAACGCCGAGACGGAGCACCAAGACTAGCATTGCCTGCACCACGACCAGCTTATCCAGCAGCAGGAGCCCAACAGACAGGAGTTGGTGGGGTCAGACCACCAGCCCCCGGAGGGAATCAGCAGAGACCACCACTGGCACCACAGGCAGCCCTATTTCAGCAGCAGCAGCAGCAGCAGAGAGGTCCAGCTCAGGGACGGGGACAGGCATTCCCATTAGCTGTTGAGGAGGAGGCTACAGCAGGCGAGGTCATCGCAGGTACTATTTTAGTAGCTTCATTACCTGCTGTAGTTTTATTTGATTCTGGAGCATCGCATTCATTTATAGCAGCTAGCTTTGTAGCCACCCATAGAGTAGCTACCGCACCCCTCCCGAAGATGAAGAGGATTCTTACCGGAGGTGGTATTATTCCGGTTAGTGACGTCTGTAGATCATGTTCTGTAGTCGTATGTGGCCGAGAAATGCGAGCGCAGTTTCTGATCTTTTCTATGCCTGATTATGATGTCGTACTTGGTATGGACTGGTTAAGTCAGTACCATGCGACTCTTGATTGCCGACTTGGGCGGGTTATATTTAGACCGCCAGGACACCCAGAATTCGAGTTTCTCCGAGGAGCAGTAGAGCAAGGAGTTCAGCCTACTCTTAGGGTATTATCTGTAGAAGAGGAGACAGGTTACCCAAGAGTCATATCAGGTTTTGTGGATGTATTTCCTGATGACCTTCCAGGGTTACCGCCTGATCGGGAAATAGAATTCACAATAGACTTAACTCCAGGAGCAGAGCCAATCACTTCATCAGTTTATCGGCTAGCACCTAAGGAGTTAGTGGAGTTGAAGGAACAGGTAGATGATCTGTTGGAGAAGGGTTTCATTCGCCCCAGTGTTTCACCTTGGGGAGCACCCATCTTATTTGTGTCGAAGAAGGATGGAACAGTACGGTTGTGCATTGATTATAGGGCACTAAATGCTGTAACCATCAAGAACAGGTATCCCTTACCACGCATTGATGATCTATTCGATCAATTGAGTGGTGCAAGGGTATTCTCGAAGATTGACCTTAGATCCGGCTATCATCAGATCAAGGTGAGAAAGGAAGACATCCCGAAGACAGCTTTCAGGACGAAGTATGGGCATTACGAGTTCTTAGTGATGCCGTTTGGTTTAACCAACGCGCCAGCAGTGTTTATGAGCTTAATGAACAGGGTCTTTCATCAGTTCTTGGATAAATTCGTAGTGGTGTTCATTGATGACATTCTCATATATTCCAAGAGCCCTGAAGAGCACGAGGAGCATCTTAGAATCGTGTTAGAGACCTTGAGACAGGAGAAGTTATATGCCAAGCTCAGTAAGTGTGAGTTCTGTATGGACAGAGTGCCTTTCTTGGGACACATCATATCAGGAGAAGGACTTTCAGTGGATCCAGAGAAGGTTGCAGCAATTGAGACTTGGCCTACACCCACATCAGTCGCAGAGGTGAGAAGTTTTCTCGGACTTGCGGGATATTACCGAAGGTTCGTAGAAAATTTCTCAAGGATTGCAGAACCAATGACAAAGCTAACACGAAAGGATCTGGAGTTTGTATGGACAGAAGACTGCCAGAAGGCTTTTGAAGAACTGAAGAGAAGATTAACAACAGCACCTGTCTTGACTCTTCCTTCAGGGTCAGGAGGTTTTGTTGTTTACAGTGATGCATCAGGCAGTGGACTAGGATGTGTTTTGATGCAACATGGCAAGGTCATTGCTTATGCGTCGAGACAGTTGAAGGACCACGAGAAGAACTACCCCACACATGATCTGGAGCTAGCAGCTGTTATATTTGCACTGAAGATATGGAGGCACTATCTTTATGGAGAGAGGGTAGAAATCTTTACTGATCACAAGAGTCTGAAGTATGTGTATACTCAGAAGGAGCTTAACATGAGACAGAGACGCTGGCTAGAACTAATGGTGGATTTTGACATCGATCTGCAGTATCATCCGGGAAAGGCGAATGTGGTTGCAGACGCACTCAGCAGGAAGCCTATGGCTTATTTCTTGACGATGCAGCCCGAGTTGTTGAAGGATTTACAGGAGCTACAGATAGAGGTTGTTTTACCAGGACAGAATGGATTGATGGCTAACCTTGAGATTCAGTCATCACTCGTGGAGAAGATTAAAGAAGCATTGCCCACCGATGCTAGATTCCGAAGACTCAAAGAAAGGACAGAAGCAGGTATGCAGACAGGACTACGCATCCACGAAGACGGGACATTGAGGTTTGGAAATCGCCTGTATGTCCCAAATGGAGAATTGAGACAGGAGTTAATGACTGAAGCGCATAGCTCTATGTACTCTGTTCACCCAGGAGGAACTAAGATGTACAGAGACTTGAGACAGTATTACTGGTGGCATGGAATGAAGAGAGAGATCGCGAGATTTGTGGCCAAATGCTTAGTATGTCAACAAGTGAAGACGGAACATCAGAGAACTGCAGGTATGTTACAGCCGCTTCCGATACCGGAATGGAAGTGGGAGCATATCACGATGGACTTTGTCACAGGATTTCCGAAGAGCCCCAGCGGAAGAGACGCAGTATGGGTGATAGTGGATCGACTCACTAAATCGGCACACTTCTTGCCATTTAGAGTTGGACAGTCCACAGAGGTACTAGCTGACATGTATATGCGACAAATCGTCAAATTACATGGAGTACCTGTTAGTATTGTATCGGATCGAGATTCGAGATTTACATCTCATTTCTGGAGAAGCATGCAAGAGAGTTTAGGCACCAGACTCAAATTCAGCACGGCATACCACCCGCAGACAGATGGACAATCGGAGCGCACCATTCAGATCTTGGAGGACATGTTGCGATCATGTATGCTAGATTTCGGAGGATCTTGGGAAGATCATTTGCACTTAGTAGAGTTCTCCTACAATAACAGTTATCAGGCCAACATTCAGATGGCGCCATTTGAAGCTTTATACGGACGGAAGTGCAGATCACCTGTGTGTTGGAGTGACGTTGGTGAACGTCAGATACTGGGACCAGAATTGGTAACGCAGACAGTGGAGAAGGTGAAGCAGATACAGAATCATCTACGAGCAGCTCAGGACAGACAGAAGCATTGGGCAGATACACACAGGCGTCCCCTAGAGTTCAAGGAAGGAGATCATGTGTTCTTGAGGATTTCGCCCACTCGTGGTACTATCAGATTCGGGAGCAGAGGCAAGCTGAGCCCAAGGTATATTGGGCCATTTGACATTCTAGAGCGCGTTGGTGAGGTGGCTTACCGGCTTGCATTACCTCCATCCTTAGAGGGAGTGCATGACGTATTCCACGTCTCACAGCTGCGAAGGTACGTGACCGACCCAAGTCACGTAGTCGATCATTCAGAGATCGCAGTAGGCCCGAGCTTGAGGTATGAAGAGCAACCAGTTGGCATCCTCGACGTCAGTGAGAAGACATTACGGGGACAGACGATCAGACTGGTCCGAGTAGCATGGAAACATCATTCACCAGGCGAATCGACTTGGGAACGAGAAGATAATATGCGCCAGCGTTACCCCCACTTGTTCGAGGAGGCAGTTGAAAACTAGGCCACCTTGTATTCCCATAAACTCTTTCTTTAGTAAGCTTATTCTTTGATTGCGAGGACGCAATCCTTTTAAGGAGGGAAGATTGTAAACACCCTAAATTTCAGAAATAAAAGTTAATACAATTTTTCCCGTATTTTTGGTGTTCTTCTGGAATTTAAAAGCTAAGGTGATTGTGGGTTAAATAATTTTAAGTGTGACCAAATGGAGTTAAAATATTCTGGAAATAGAAATTTATTGGGTAAAATGGAAAACCGGACGCATGGCATTTTTCGGTGAATTTATTGGACACCGGAGCAATGTATCGAGGACCTTAAGCTGTTGAATTGGGAACCAAACCCAAATTCGAACCAACCCAGACCAAACCCGACCCGCTGCAAACCCTAGGCGGCCGCCAACACTGTAGCAGCCTATAAAACCCTCCTCGTTTTCCGTGCTCAGCCATCTGAACCCTAGCCGCTCATCCCCATCGCCGTCGTACCCCGAACTCCGACGCCTCCCATCGCCAGCGACCCAACCCTCGACCTTTTCCCCTCCGCGCGAGCAGCCATCGACCCCGACACCGCCGAATCCCAGCCCCGCTGTCGACTCCAAGCCGAACTCCGACGCCTCCCATCGCTGTCCTCCGCGATCCGTCAGTCGTCGACGTAGCCGCCGACTTCACAGCAGACCGATCTGACCCAGGCCGCCGCCGCCGACCGATCTGAACCCGCGGCCATCCCTTTCGAAGGCTCGACTCCGCCGGAGTCCGCGGGACGCTGCCACTTTCGACGATCAACTCGCGGCCTCACCCCTCCGCCGCGAGCACAGTCCACCCCGAGCGCGACTCATCCGCCTCACAGCAACTCCGCGGACACGAGGAAGCAGAAATTCTGAACCAGGACACGGAATTGGCTTTCGGACACGCGGAAAACAGAATTCGCGGAGCACTGTTCAGGTATTGATTTCTCCCAACTCGCGACTCCGTTTTCAATTCCGTCGATTGCTATGCGTAGACTGTATACCCCTCTCGGTGCCAGTGCAATTCGCTCGGTGCATCGCGTCTTGTAGTGGTCGTACACCGCGATCCAAAACAGGAAAAAAATAACGCCCTGTTTCACCTCGGAACTGAGCCCGCCCCGCCAATCGGGACGACTTGGTCGCACGTGGTCTTTACCAAACTGTGCGCGACGTTGATACGGTCGTGTAGGATTTCGCAGAAGTCGATTCGGAGGTGCGTGCACCCCGGAATCAACGCGTATCCGCCGACGACACCCCGTATCCGTCGATTCTGAAACACGCTGTAACTTCGTGTACACACGTCAGATCGAGACGAAACTTGCGCCATCGGGTCCGTAGTAATACGCTGGTCCTGTGAGCCAAGTTTGGTTCGATTCTGAGAACGTTGACAAAATCACGTATCGTGGGCCCCATAGGCTCCACTTGACGGGTGATTTTGAGATCGGCTCATCGGAATCCAATTCTGGAAGTTCCGTTGGGTTCGTATCATCGTTCCTGACTTGTAGACACTGAGTTTGCGAAATTTGGAGACCTTTGACCCTGACACGCTTTTCGGTGCAAAGTGGCCCACAGGTGGAACCCGCTTTGGCCCGAAAATGACCTTTTTGCCCCTGTGTCCAAATTGGACGTAAGGACAGGCATTTCCAGCTATTTGACATCTTCTGAGACTGTTGGTGATATTTATTACAGCTTTTGGAGTAGTCCCTACCGGATCCACAGATACCAGGACGACAGTTGTTGATATCCGAACATCAGGCAAGTGTACCTTGCCAAACTCTGCAGTTTAGTTATCTATTTTCCTTGCTTTATATATATTGCTGTGCATGCTCAACCTAGGACCGTGTGACGTACTTAGCGTCCGATTATCAGTCGGGTGCCGACACCGTATGCAGTGTTGGGTACGGTCATTTAGAGATGGATATCCGTGACATTTTATATTCTCGTACTTGTCTTATCAAGTACCATATGACCCAGGACACTTGACACTATTCATGAGACAGGATTTTTCCGAGATATTCGTGGTGATTCTGTATAGGATACAGGACATGGACATTATACTATTAGATACTTTATGACTGGTTGCATTTAGCTATGATCGCGCTTGACATGGGCATGAGACGTTGTGGTCATGATATGCGTGGTTACATTGGGTGGGGAGAGACACACAGGCTACAGGCTGTATTTATATATATCTTCTATTATTGAGAGGTCGTAGACTCTCGTAGCAGAGCTAGACCCACTACCGGTTATTACCGCTACCGGCTCTCTGACACAGAGCTTGTAGTGGCTCAGCCTGAGACTAGTGATGCTCTCACTTGCATTTACACTTAGATGGTTACATATTTACCCCTTTGTTTCATTTAGTTATATATTGCTGCACTGCTTATCTGTATTTATTGGCATGAGCTTTCTTGTACCTTGCTATGTCCCCTGAGGACCTGGATCCGGATTTTTGTCCCCAGATTTTGCAGGCGAGGTTTATCCCGAGGTTTACGGGACCGGAGCAGGAGCTGATCCAGGAGTTGTACCACCATCCGAGGACGAGGTCTTAGCTGAAGACTTCTCTTGAGCATCCTTATTTATGCTCAGCTTTTATTATTTATTTCAGTCTTTTATATTCTGGTCAGATGAACCATTGTACTAGATAATTATCGGGTTGTTCCCCGAAGTACTATGTGAGACTGGATGATGATTTACATTCCTTATTTATTCTGTGGATCATGGTTATGTCTTGTGTGGATGAGATTAGTTGTACCATGATTGTCGTAGACTTGTTTTACAGCTTAAGTATGCCCTGATGGATCCTTTATAGTGAGTTGGTCCATCGGTGCGTACTGCTGGCCGTTGACACGCGTCTGGTCCCACGGTATTTTGGGACTGGGGCGTGACATTATTTGCATTATTCTGGCTTTTGATCTGTGATTATCTGTTGTGGATGAGATTAGAATAGACTGTGACTTGTATCATTGGACATATTTATTGTTGTACTACAGCTTAAGTACGCCCTGATGGATCCATTAAATTGGGTTTGTCCATCGACGCGTGCTGCTGGCCATTGTCACGTGTCCAGTCCCTCGTTATTTTGGGACTGGGGCGTGACAGAGCTTGAGCCATACTACCGTCAGGAGGGAACCTCATCCATGGGCAACTCACCTGACACTGAGAGTATGAGGCGAGAGAGGGAGATTGGTGAGAGTTTGGTGACCGATTTAGGAGTATGACATGGAGGAACGGTTAAGGAGGAGAGTGAAGAGGAACAGGGGGAGGAGATGAGAGGTGTTAGGCCCACGGCTCAGGGGAAGTTACCTACAGCAGGAAAGGGAAACAAACTACAGGACCAGTACCTATAGTGCCAAGTCCCTTTCCTGCGTCCGTCTCGACTCCTGAGACACCTACACCACCACCACCAGATTTTCCTTCAGGTGAAATCATTCTTCCTACCCCTCCCACACAATTATCAGTACGGAGGACCACTCGCAGGAATGTGAAAAATTCTCCTGATAGATATGGTTGGGACCTTGCTCAGTTTGTTTCATATGATAACATCTCTTCTTCTCATGGAGCATTCGTTGCGTCTTTGGATAGTATTACTGTACCTAATAATTGACAGGTTGCCAAGAACGATCCAAAGTAGAAAGCGGTGATGCACAAGTTAGGGCTCTTGGAGGAGTAAGAAGCACACTTGGAAACTAGTTAAACTGTCAGAGGAGAAGAGAATAGTCGGATGCAAGTGGGTCTTTACTGTGAAGCAGAACTAAGATGGACAGGTTGAGCGCTATAAGGCTCGACTGGTGGCAAAATGATACAGTCAGGCGTACGGCATAGACTACGACGAGACTTTTGCACCAATGGCGAAGATGAGCATCGTCAGGATCCTGATTTCTTTGGCAGCGAATAGTGGATGACTGGATGTGAAAAATGCGTTTCTTCATAGGGATCTCGTGAAAGAGGTGTACATGGAGATACCACCAGGATTCTGCACTGATAAGACAATGGACAAGGTCTGCAGGTTGAAGAAGTCCCTCTATGGACTGAAAACAGTCTCCTCGAGCGTGGTTTGACAGATTCAGGAGGACGATGATAGGGATGAGATATCAGCAGATCAACGCTGATCACATTGTGTTTTTCCGTCGGAGTGGAGGCCACATCACCATGCTTGCGGTGTATGTGGACGATATGATTATCACAGGAGATGATGATCAGGAGATTGTCCGACTCAAGGGGAAGCTTGGCAAGGAGTTCGAGGTGAAGGACCTTGGCCTTCTTCGGTACTTCCTTGGAATTGAGATTGCTCGAGAAGTAGAGGGGATTGTTCTTTCTCAGAGGAAGTATGCACTGGACCTCACAGAGACAGGGATGTTGGGATACAAACCTGCAGCGACGTCGATCAATCAGAGGTTCAAGCTGGGTGCTGAGGCTGGTGTAAACACCCTAAATTTTCAGATATTTTTTTTAAAATCAATTTTGGGATTAATATGCATTTTTCAGGAATTTACATAGGTCCTGTAGTGAGTTTGTAATTTTTTAATTGCTAATAACTAACATTAAAATGTAATAAAAATATGATTTTATGGTGTAAAATAGAAAACCGGACTTAGGGTAATTTTTCTGGATTTTATTGGGCCTCAGACCTATTTTTAAAAGCCTAAAAACTATTTTTACTAATTAAATTAATTAATTAATTATTATTATTATTATTATTATTATATTTATTATTTTTGGTTGGGCCCGGCCCGGCCCAGTGGGCCGAGCCCAGTGAGGCAGCCCAGCCCGCTCAGCCACCCTAGCGGGTCGGGCGGGTCCGCTCACCCGGAACCCGCCGCCCGACCCGACCCGCAACCCCATCCCCCTCCCCACGACCTGCGCGAGCCCGCTTCCTCCGGCGATGCCCTGGTTTCGCGCCGCCTCCGCCGGAGGGGCCACGTCCTCCCCTCGGCCGACTCACCCGGCCACGACCCCGGCCACGAACCGCCCGCCAGCCCCTATATAATCCCTCCCTCTTCTCCTCCTCCGCCTCACTTCACCTTCCCCAAACCAACCCGCCGAAACCCTAGCCCTACGCCGATCTCCTCCCTGACCCGCCGTCCAGCACCACCTCCTCCAGCCCGGGAACCCGACGCCGTCACCTCCACAGCTTCCCCCTCCAGAGTTCTCCTCCGGCCTCCCCAATCTCCTCCGCCACCCTCGCCGTAGCCGCCCTAGCCGGTCGACGACCCCCTGCCAGCTCCGCCCTAGCCCGGCGACGCCTCGCCGACCGTAGGCCAAGACCCACCGCCTCCGTCGTGTCCTCAAGCAGCGCCCTAGGCCGGACACAGCGGACACAGCGTCGAGGACACGAAATCGCGTGTCGGACCCCGAAAACCCCAATTTTGAAGGGCCTCGTTCAGGTACTCGTATCTTGCACCCTGTATCTCCGTTTTCGATTCTGTAAATTGCTACGCGTAGCCTGTATGACCCTCTCGGTGCCCGGACAAACCGCTAGGGGCATCGCGTCCTGTGGTGATCGCACACCGCGATCCAAAAACAGGAAAAACCAGACCCTGTTTCACCCCGGAACTGAGTACGTCCCGCCAAACGGGATGACTTGGTCGCGTGCGGTCTTCACAGATACGTGCGCGTCGTTGATACGGATGTGTGGGATTTCGCGGAAGCTGATTCGGGTGTGCGTGCACACCGGAATCAACGCGTATCCGCGGATATCGTCCCATATTCGCCTTTTTTGCAATTCACCCTAACTTCATGCACACACGTCAGATCGAGACGAAACTTGCGCCATCGGACTCATAGCGATACGCTGGTTCTGTGGGTCAAGTTTGGTTCGATTCTGAGAACGTTGACGAAATCGCGTGTCGTGGGCCCCATAGGCCCCGCTCGACGGGCGATTTTGTGATCGGCTCATCGGAATTCAAATCTGAAAGTTCCGTTGGGTTCGTTTCAGCGTTCCTGATCTGTTGACACTAAGTTTGGTGAATTTGGAGACCGTTGACCTTGACACGTTTTTTGGTGCAAAGCGGGCCCACCGGTGGACCCCGTTTTGGCCCGAAATTACCGTTTTTGCCCTTGTCTCCAAATTGGACCCAAGGACAGGCGTTCCTAGCTTTTTGACACCTTCTGAGCGTGATGGTACTGTTTATTTCAGCTTTCGGAGACATCTCTGGAAATTTCCGAAACCAGGGCCTAAGTGGAATTCAAACACCAGGCAAGTGCACCTTGCCAAACTTGCAGTCTTTATTTTCATATTTCCTGTAATAATACTTTGCTGGATGTCTTGTGTAAATTCATATAAACTTGTTTAAACTGCTTAACCTAGGAAACGTGTGACGTACCTAGTGTCCGATCATAGTCGGGTGCCAACACCGTACGCGGTGTTGGGTTCGTCATTTAGAGATGGATTTACGATCCCCTTACTTTTGTACTTGACCTATCAAGTACCCTACAACCCAGGACACTTGACACTATCATGGACAGAATCCTCCTGAGATATTCGTGGTGATTCTGTATAGGATACAGGACTTGACAGAGACATCTATTTATAGACAGTATGACTTATTGCATTAGTTATAATCCCGCTGACATGGACATGAGACGTTATGGTCATGGCTTGCGTGATTACATTGGGTGGGGAGAGACACACAGGCTACAGGCTGTTCTATATATATATCTACTATTATTGTGAGGTTGTAGACTCTCCAGCAGAGCTAGACCCTTTACGTGTTATTACTGCTACCGGCTCCCCGACACAGAGCTTGTAGCAGTCTCAGCCTGAGTACTAGTGTTGCTCTCATTTGCATATCACATAGATGGTTACATAGTTTACCCTGCTGTTTTAATTACTTATTTCTGCACTGCTTATTTATTTGGCTTGTATTTTTTGTACCTTGCTATGTCCCCTGAGGACCTGGAATGGATTATATCTCCAGGTTTAGCCGAGGAGCAGTATTCCGAGGTATACGGGACCGGAGCTGAAGCTATTGCTGGAGCAGAACTGAACCCTGAAGACGAGGTGACTGCCGAAGACTTCTCCTGAGTGCCTGTTCCAGTACTCAGTATTTATTTCATGTTTATTTCTTTTGTTCCTGGCCTATTGAGCCAGTGTATTCAGACATAAGTCGGATTGTTTCTCCGACTGACTTGTTGTTGCTACTTATTTCCATTTCATTATACAGTTTATTTCTTTATCTTTATGGATGAGATTAGTGTGATTTGTTATAGTAGACCTTCTGTACAGCTTAAGTACGCCCTGATGGTTCCATTAAATTGGGTTATCCATCGGTGCGTGCTGCTGGCCATTGCCACGCATCTCCAGTCCCTCGGCATTTTGGGACTGGGGCGTGACAGCTGGAGAACCAGAGACTGGTGGGCAAGTTGATATATTTGAGCCACACACATCCTGATATCTGCTTTGCAGTGAGTGTGGTGAGCCGCTACATGCATGACCCAAATAGGGGTCATATGGACGCAGTGTACCAGATTCTGAGATACTTGAAGGACGTCCCCGGAAAGGGGCTGATATTCAGGAAGAATGATCACGTGAGCATCGAGGGCTACTGTGACTCTGACTGGGCTAGTTGTGCTGATGACAGGTCTACCTCGGGCTATTGCATATTTGTAGGAGGCAACTTGGTCTCTTGGAGGAGTAAGAAGCAGTCAGTGGTGGCCAGATCGACAGCTGAAGCGGATTACAGAGCTATGGCCTTGGGAGTTGCAGAGCTGCTATGGCTGAAGAGTATGTTGGTGGAGCTAAAGCTGGATCAAGGAGCCAAGATGAAGCTGTGGTGTGACAACCAGTCAGCCATCAGTATCGCCAACAATCCAGTGCAACATGACAGGACCAAACACATCGAGATCGATAGGTTCTTCATCAAGGATTAGTTGGACAGTGGACTACTGGAGCTAGGTCAAGTTCCAACCAAGGATCAGGTAGCAGACAGTCTGACCAAGGGACTTAGCTCTGTAGATATGATTAGAGGATGTGACAAGATGGGCTTAGTGAATATCTTTTGCCTATCTTGAGGAGGAGTGTTGGTATATTAGAATGTATTAGGGGGTTTTATGTAAGATTGAGGGTTGTAATGCTATATATATATATATATATATATAGCCAAGAGATTATTAATATAAGAATTGCACTCCAAAATATTCTACAAAAGAACAATTCGATTGTTGGTATGAAATTCACTTATAAGTGATAATGATATATGTTTTCTGCTTTCACTTTACTTCTTTGATTATGAACTACCAATCAATCCCAGATCCAAATAGTAAGATCACTTAATAAATTATATGCTTCACAAAATTACAGTTTCGGTCTAGGTGAGTTGGGTTTGGTTTGGTTTCGCTCACAGTGCATTCTCCAATGTGCCGACCCCTTCCTCCATATGTGTCAGGAGCGCCGCGAGCGCACAAAGCTAGTATAAGTCTCAAAAAGTGACTTAAAACTCTTCATATCTTCTGAAATGTTTTGAAGTTGTTTCTTTTGAAGGTATTTTTATTTCAATGGACACAAAAGGGAGATGATGTATGGAATAATATTATTCTATATGACATCTTGTCAGTCTTTTTGTTATTTCAAGAATGTAAGTCGAGACGACGTTTGAATTGTATCAAGATCTTATACTTCGTTTCAAATTACCAATGAAAAGCTATTTTTCTATATTGTGTCTTCAATTTTCTGCTGCTATATTGTTTTAACTTGATGTTCAAAATGAACTATCACTTGTGCATGTTTTGCCTTCTACAAGTGTAATTTAGACTTGTTCGATATCACGCTTGGTAGCGACTTAGCGATTCAGCGGAATCGGGATCTAACAATCGGTATAGTGGCCAGGTGGCTGGCGTCGTGATCTACGACTGAGCAACATGAGGGGTCGGTATGGATGGTGTTGTAGAATACTATGGAACAGAGATTGGCATTGAGTAGAAGCAGAGATCGGCATCGAGTAAGCTGGTTGTGGGTTCGGTGTCTGGTATATCTTGGTGGGTTGTTGAACTGAAGCCTATCGAACGAGATTCATGGTTGCGTGGAGCATTGTTGTCAGGCCATAATATGGGCAACGAGTTTGGTTAGCTGCCAAAAGTCTGAGCAACATTTATAGATCTGGATTGGAATTTAGCACAAATGACGTCAAGTTGATCATCAACTGCTTTTGTTGTGATTGCGAGGCATGTAGCAAGGGGCCATGGATAAGGTTCGTTCCTGAAGGTACCAAGTGGGTGGGGATGACTAAGGGAAAGGAGCGGGACAGGTTGGACGTGTTTAAGGCTGGCAACTGGTTAATAGACCGTTGGCCACCCGAGTCGTGCTTGGTCACAACATTAGTTGGGAGGTAGGTTGTGAAGGTTGTCCATCATCGGAGCGCCGTTTTTTTTATCTCGGTAGTGGTGGACAAGAACTCTTTAACTTTATAATCGAGAAAGTTAGGCCCTACCGTGAACGCCAATCTGACGATGTTTTCTTATTATCCTCGGAAAACTTTACATATTGTATTACAGGATTTCCTCTCCTTCAAATGATGGGAACTCCTTACTCATGTTCGTCTCCTTGCTTTTATGTGTACATGAGCATGCGTGAGAGGGGGGGAGATAGTCCTCGATTGCTATTCTGCTGCTTTAGTCAGATTAAGATTAAGGTGGTATAGAATTTGGAAGAGTTTTTAGGGTCGAAAAGTGCATACCTTGTTCAGATGATCATAGTGGGGCTATTTATAGCCTTCCCTAGAATACTTGCTTGCTTGCCAAGTTAAGGTTAAACATAGAGGCTGGATAAATATGAAACCACCTCCAAATATTTGTTGCAATCCCTTTGGGATTTGGCTTAATCAGCACATATTACTTGCACGTGAAAGGCCAAATACGAATCATAATCCATTAAGAAGTTTGCCAGGACAGGTTCTTCAGGCCTAGTCCTCGGCATATATAGTTTACAGAAAAGAAAAAATCCCAACGACATCAGTATCTGTATACGACTTGAAGACGAATCAGGATTCCCTTAATACAGGATAATTAGGGAGTATATGTAATTGTGCATCCATATAGTTCTAGACGCATACATCTACCAGGTAATATAGAAACTGTGTGGAAGTATTCTGTGTATATAATCCATGTAGGGCTGGCTCAGGGGTAAGCCTGACAACACTTCGGACTTGGGCAACCCCCCTCTATAGGGCAACCTCTCAGGCCATTTGGTTTTCTTAGAATCGGTCCAACCTAAACCCAACTTAAATCTAAATCTTTTCAATAAGGGTGAAGGGCAACCAATATTAGCTTCGGCTAAGGCAACCCAACCCCTCGGGCCGGTCCTTTGTCCATGATGCATAAATTGACCAAGCCACCATCTCCATTTTTGACTTGTCTACTTCTGTTACGAACAATTTTAGAAATCCAGATAGGGTCTAGCTCATCTTCACTGAAAGATAAAACACTTTTCCATAGATTTCATCTACTCAAGTAGGGTTTTGCAGAAGATCCTAGAGATCTCTGTTACAGTTATATGATCAGAAAAAAAAAATATTGTTATTGAATTGATTTTGTCATTGTTCAGATACAATCACAGTAATATCAGTTTGCCAAATTTGGGCCTTAATTTCAATGATGAGTATGCGTGTAACTGAGATAGTGTGCATGGATTTTATTGTTTGAGTTGTACTAATATTGATCTCTCAATGATCAAGTGGACGATACATATTAAACCCTTCACATCGAAATAAAAATCGAAAGGATGATGACAGTTTTTGTTAGACCTACCAAAAATGGTTAAAATAACCTTCTCCAATACTAAAAGGTACTTATAAGTATAACTTCTTTCTCCTAGAACATAAAAGAATGCATGCTCCTAAACTGAGAATAATACAGCATTAGTACCTGCAAAGGACCAGGACGGACGATTGTGTATCCGATTCCTGATCTCCTCAATGAATCCTCTCCAGCCTAAATAAAAAGAAGACTCAAGAAAACCATGCTTTTATAAATGATAAAACATGATAAAGATGTTCAAATGGATATATGTTAA